>ML778804.1:906287-943112 GCA_009831015.1 Picea engelmannii | reverse complement strand
GTTATAGCTTAAGAGTGATAAGTCATGTTGTATACATGATCCTTGGATACTAGTAAGCTTACCTTATATTCATAACAACTTAAACACATGAACAAAGACCATTGATATTAGTGAAGTATAATAACCATTACTATTGGAATACATCTCTTATACTCTCCATGTTTGGTCATGGAAATCATATAGATCTAAGTGTAATCAAACCAGTACTACTTGTATTCAATAACTAAGCATGCTACTAGTCTGAGTACACTTACTTGATATCATGTTAGGATAGGTCATTAGCTTGTTACTATGATTACAGTTTCAGCAAGGATTAACACCATGTAACTTGATGAGATTCACTTACCATAACTACTAGCATTGGTTCATATTGGTTACGTAACTGAATAGGTAAAGCTTCTACATAGGGTATAAGACTAACCAGCTTGATAACACTAATTGAATACACACACTATGCTAATCATACTAGTATAGTACGCTTTGTTTGTAATCAATAGCTTAACCAACCTGATAGACTAGTGATTCCATATATGACCTTTGTATTGGAATATGAATGTATAGGTAAGAGCTAAGGTTATATAAGCATGATCAATCTACTAGTCAGCTTCATACCCTTATCAATAAGCTAGATTAGGATGATTTAATTCCATTACTCTTACTTATCACTCTATTGTAATATAAACACTATTTTATTAGGTAAACATAATGAAGGAGTTGAATGTGGAAAGCTGAGCTTACATAGCCCTATATGATCTGGTTCATATTAATTATGCCCCTTCAAGTATGTAGCACATACATTTGCCTTTACTCCTTGTGGTCCTTCTGCAACCTAGTACTCCAACTTGGTGAAATAGGGCACTAGTGGATATAGTAAGTTCATTGATTACGGATAATAGATGAAGCTTATGGGTGCTTGATTACCATGAATAGTATTAGTAATTATAAAATACCATTGATTCCATGATATTACATGGCTTATTATTTCCATACATGCCTTAGTTTTACCATATACATGAATAGATACCAATATATTATGGATATAGCATGATGGTAATACTTTAAGCTGCCTTAGTTTTACCATATACATGAATAGATACCACTTGATTAGGGAGATAACATGATTGTAATATTCTATATGCCTTAGTTTTACCAGTACCATATCGAGATTAGCCAAAGAGCGATGGAACCGAGGGACGAAGGGGAATCAAAGGTATGGATACTTAAAATGGCATATGTAATACAATAACAAGGGTAATGAGCTTCATAAAGGTTGAACAAGGAGACTATGTATCTAATATAAGGGCATGACTCTTGGCATAACATGTTATTAGTATAAGCTAAGGTTTGATTCCTTTTATTTCCATAATATATATTCCATATTAGGAATACAGTGGTTAACCTATTCGATATACTTGTATTCACATTAAGCTCATATACGTAGATGAAGTATTCCCCTTATTTGATACGTATTAATACTAGTGCTTGTGTTTCATATACTTGCTTATTACTCGTACTACTTAGTCTAATCTACAGACTTACTGTAACTAATCTTCACCTATTTGATAGGTAATCATACTGTAGAAACTAAAGGGATATCAATAGAGTAATCAATATAAACACTATTTGATAGGGAATCATAGTACTATCTATAGATACAAGATCAATACTAGTGATTCATTAGTAACTCTATATGATGGAGAACACTATGACTCTATAGATAATGTACAACATGTTATATGTCACAGCTTTGATAGAACAAGCATCATATTCATATGAAAGCAATGGGATTAGCTTATGAGATATCATACAAAGCAAGCTCTAATCAATGGTACTTACTTCATGTTTGATCCTTACTAATAGGTTAAGTATATGTATGGAATCAGTAAGCTCTATGTTACAGTTTATGTTACCAATATGAGTGATATAGCCATTCTTAGTCTGTTTCACAGTATTTTACATATATAACTACCTGTATAAGCACTATTCAAGTCTTATCACTAGCTTCATTACCAGGTTTGATATCCTGATTACAATCCAAGCTTCGGACATCTTACCTATATAAGTAGTATACTACTGATTACAAGGTACCATATAACATTGTGTTGTACTTGATTATGAATTATGATAAGGAATGAAGCAGAGATCGAACACCATTCATTGTTTCAAATCTAACTACTCTATTACTGTAAAGCTTAATGGTATAAGCAGCTTCATGTTACAGATGAATATGGTATATGATAGATCTAATCCCATTATATTAAGGAAATATATGACATGTAATCAATGACGTGTTTGGTTTGAGTACACTGTAATTCCACTAATCATAGAAGCGTAATAGATGATACTGCAAACATCAAGCCTTGTTCTAACAGCTCTTGTATAAGATAAACACAGCTTATATTGGTTAGATTACAAGCATATCCCTAATTAACCTTAAGCTTGATACTATCCCGTAAGATAAGCACAAGTAAAGGTGTTTGATATCAGCATAATGATTAAGGTTCAAATATGGAGTAAACAGTGTTGAAACAGTGTAGTTAAGTTGAATAGCTATCATTATTTCATAGTTATAAGTATTGGTGATTGAAACCCTATCATCCTTGTTTAAAGCTTAAGCATGGTGTTAGTTGTATGTAAAGGATAGCTAGTATCACTTATTAGGGGAATAAGGTATGTTTTGTACTATGAGGTTAGTATGGGCATGTAAAGCTATAGTGATCATACTAGTAGTTAACATATAGAGTAACACTATTGATCGTCATAAGTATGATTACAGAGCTTGGTTATGTACTATCAGTTCCATTGGTTTTACTAGTAACTAGTAATCATTAGGGTTATGTAATCGATTAGTCTAGTAATCACATTGATTGAATACGACTTGCTTAAGTATTCGAATGTTTGAACAATGGTACTCTTATTCCATTCATTTTCATGAACTTACCCATGCTCTTAGTATACGTGTTATGAACAAGAACCATTCTAATCACAGTGTAATAAGGATCTTACAGGTTACTAGTTTATACTACTGCTTATAACGGTAAAGTAAGCATCATCATATCCCAAATCATTGAGTACTTGTTAAGCATAAACAGGACATGGTATAGTATTAGTACTAATTCCATAACTAATAGATACACTACTTTATATGACCAATAGTAATGGTTAGATTCAATGTATCGTAATAAGTCATATTGATTCCCCTTATTCCTTGTACTCATTGGGTAATCATACACTTGACTCAGACATGGTTGTATAGGGTAGTTATAATACCATAGTTATGATTAGATGGTTGTATAGGGTAGTGACTTTCCCATATATGATGATTACATGGTTATAGAGGTAGTGTCAATCCCATTGGTTATGATTACATGGTTATACTAGTATATGTGCCCAATTTGTTCTAGTTCAATACGAGGTTTACCGGTGACAACAGGAACAATGGAATAGTGTGTATTACTCAGCTTATCATATATTAGGCAGCTTAGCTCTACATATCCTCTATGGTTAATCATGTGTATCAAGCTTCTACATATGGTAATACTACTCTTATCTAAGTAGTGTGAATCCCATTACTTTTATCTCTATTGTTTGATTACCATTGAATGGGTTGTATTCCTAGTAACGATGTATCAATACTTTCATAACAAGAGTATGTTGTAACATATGGATATTAGACTAAGATGGGTTACTACTGCTTTATCCTTATTAGATAATGATATCGTAATTACAATATCTAGTTGATCGAGATTGATATTCACCAATAGAAATCATTTCCAAGGAAAAGAGTCAGTTTACCCTTTACCCGTTTAACCAGTGCCCCTTTCAATGAAGTTGAACCACAAGACATAAATAGGGGTATCCACCCATCCTATCGCTACGTTCTATACATAGTGTTTTCCAGGCGCCCGCTTCCCGACCTTCGTGTTGTCGTCCTCCTCATTGGGTTGGGGGGCGAGCATATCGAAGCCTGCCTTCCTTAAGTACGAATTATGGCGTATCGGTCGGATCTTGTTCAACTCTAGATGAGGTTGGTTCAATAGACTTAGGATCATTTCCCAATAAATCGTGGTTAAGGAGATAGCATATATATAATTATTCTTCCTAATGCGAACATGGCGTTTTATACCAATGAGTCGATGCGCTTCTCCCAGTACGAACAATGATGTACCAACCCAGCCCCCACCTCCCTGCTTGAGGAATCATGCTTATGGGACCATGCATTCATTTGAAGTGATTCCCAGAAGAAGCAGTGGAACCACGTGCTTTAAGGATGGTACAGTGTATCACCTCATGTACTAATGACTGGATCTACAAAATGTCGAAGGTCAAACGGGTGGGTGTTGCTTCTTCGTTAATAGGCGGAGTAAATGATCTTGTTCAAAATGGGAAATATAGTATCGAAGCATGCCTCACCTCGGTAAGCATATATGGGATTATGAGATGGCGGGAGAAAAGGGTGCTTCTTCATTCTAGGCTGACGATACGGAAGAATTCGGGTGATCGGACTAATAGGGATTAGTGAAGGGCTAGCTCGCTCTCTATACTATATAAGGCATCACTGCCTGACAAGATTTCAAGGGTGTTGGTTGACGGTACAGAATAATGCTTCTAGGGTGTGGCTGCTTCCACTTATGTAAGCGTAGCCGCCCTCCAAAAAGACACCAATATTTTATCTCCCTATTTATTTTGTGCGGAAAGCTTCTACTGCTGCTCCCAAGAAATATAGTTGGTTGGTTGGCTGACCAAGAATTGGGTGTTTTTTCGTCTGGTTGCCCGGTGTTCATAAGAGGAGCAGACCCTGGTTGGAGAAGCACTCTACGAATAGGGATCAAAGAACATGGATGGAAAGAGGATACTCGGTCGATAGGGAGTGCACAAACAAGTGGGGGGATAGGAAGTATAGTGAGCGACAGCGGACGCTTACTCGACCAATAGGTAGGGGGAAGGAGGAATTTTCCGGTCGGTAAAAACTAACTTCAGCACTCCAGACTACAGAGGGTGAACGATGGATAAGGAGAGGAGACACACACCAAATAGTTCACTCGGCACATGGAGGCTGGAGTATAAGGTTATTATGTACGAAATAGATGTACGAGTGAGATGAACGGCCAAACACAGACAGAGGAAAAGGGTGGAGAGGGAAGAAGAGAGAATGTCCCAGGACAGGGTGCTTGTCTCACCGCTTTGATGAGTCACTTTCCGATACAATCTCCTAGGTGTAATGCAGCTAAGCCGGTGGGATCTATTATGATTCGATCGAGCTCGTGCTTTTTCCAAACTCGACCCTACCTCCAGGATGCATGCCAGTGACATATGACCGGAAATATGGAGATTGAAATATTTATCCCTCCCTTTCACCGATAGTGGGCGAGTTAACCAATCACCTTTCTCCCCTGCGAGTTCCTTCCCTCTATCTAATAAACTAGTGGGCGAGGAGTCATCAAACCGATACACCCATTGACCCATAAGTAGGAGTCAGTATTATTTATGATAAAACAAGAGACCGCCCACACCTCTTCTCGTTTAACCTACTCTCTCCCCGATACCGGTCGTCGTCGTTGTACCATCAGGTCGCTCCCATGGAGTCACTAAGAAGAGGGAAACTCAAACGACAGTATAATGCCATGTTTGTTATTATTCGAGCGACTATTCTTCGCTAAATAACCTCAACAAATGACTGGCTAAAGAATCTTAGTGAGGGATGCTTTCCCATTTATGTAAGGTGATTCAGAGATCCTCTTATCACATAGTTTAAGAAGGTGAGTTCTGCTTTGCATTTCCTCTGGGTAAAGAAAGGGAGTTTAGACAGTGCCCCACCCAAATGAAGAGTAGTTTTGGAACCATAGGAGGTCGGTTTAGAAGTAAGATTTGTAGTGCCGGATGCATGGAAGGAGGCCTTCTACGTTGCCTTGGGGGAGTTGCTAAAGTCCCTTTTCTTTTAGAGAGAGAAAGGCTATCTGAAAAGTTCTAAGGCAAGGGCTTGACCGGTAGGGCCTTGAGGTACTCGACCAAAAGGGATAGGACGATAGGGAGAGGAGCAAACAAGTCGATCATATCACGTGTATGATATGAAGCAAATCACCAATCCAGCATCCTTCTCATGATCAAACGACGTACGACCGAGTGAGTTAATGTCGAAATCATCCATCCCCGCACACCTGCTGAACCGAGTTATATATTAACAACGACCGCACAAACATAAACCCTCAACCTATCGGTCGGTCGAGCGAGTGCTAGAAAGAAATGCTCCAAATATTTCCTGCCCTTTTATAGGCCAACTACTCGATCTATTCATATGGGTCTACCTAACTCAAAATATCATGAAAGGGAGATCAACCGACTAGGAGATGGAGGGAGGTCGAGTTCAAAATGCTATCTCCCTATCGGTCAGGCAGATATATAGGAGTAGGGCGAGGTGTTGGTCGATATTGGTTTAGATATCTAAACGTATTGATTATATTAACTGGCTTTCAATACTTTACGCCTCATATTTATTGCCCTCAGATACTTAGCTCTGCTCAGGTAAAGAAGGTAGGTAGGTATTGAACTAGAAGAGGTAGGTAACTAGAAGGAAGGATTGAAAGGTTACAGAATTCAAAGCCAATTGATTCAGTTTTAGTTAAGGAGGAAATAACACATCTCTTGTTTCTATGTGAATTAGGTTTCATTAGCAATAATTACCACTAAATTGAATATTGTTTGTTCGTGTTTCGCTATCACCCCCCACCCAAGAACCTTATTCATTTTTCAGTTTTTAGTCTACTTATGTACTTATTTATCTCTTCGCAGGCGGAAGACCTCCATATGATAAGAGGGAGAATAACCCCTCCCTATATGGATGGATGGGTGGGAGGATTGTGAGAGATATTACGAAATCCACATAGAAATGAATAGATAGGGGTCTTGAGCTGGTGTGTGATGGTTCGAGATCGACCATCGACTGGATATCGGGGAAGAATAGATTCTATATCTCTTCGAGACTACCTCCAGCGAAGAGTGACTATAATAACCTGCCCGAAGCTGAGTCACTTTATTTATCCCTTGGTCCGAATTGGAAGTAGAATTGGGTGGGGCTGATAGGTTGTTCCCTTGAGCTTTATCGAGATAACCTTCCTTCGTCTATTTAATCCCAGCCTTAGTATTGTAGGTTGGATAGATTCTCCCAAGGAGAGATTGGTTCAATGAGGTTCCGATAAGTGCTAGAAGGGTTTAACCCTATATTCGGTGAGCTTCAGTGAGTGGCCCAGTAATAACTATAGAGTTATATCCATATAAGAATATATGATTGTTTGCATCGGATTTAAGGTTTGCTATTGCACTCCCTTTCCTAGGGTTCACATCCTTTCCTTTCCCTCACGGTACTTGTACCCTATCAGTCATTGAGGTGAGGAAGACTCGGGCTTAGAGGGTGGTCCCCCAAAAAATATTTTATTTCCCTTCCTATGGCTACTTAGATGTTTATGGTCGCGAAGACGGGGAAATGGGCCTTTCTCTCTAGAGGAGGTGATCGCTCGCTAAATGGCATCATTTTACCATTGTTGTTATCCAATTTCCTCGGAATTCTACTTACGATCTCTCTATAGAATGATAGTTTCTCTTATTAAGGTAAGCTTAACATCCAATCGCCTTTGGAAGCGTCCTCACCTTTCGTTGTCAAGTGAGCCCTCTGTCCTAACCTCTCAATGCCCGGGAATTCCCCTCTATATCTATAGATATAATTACCAGTTATATTATTATACGTCACCCTACGATACTCCCTCCAAAGAAATGTCTCTTGGGCTGATATGCATGTCTCCTCCAAAGCCTCTCTCTGGGGCTGATAAGCATTCCCTCTTCCTACGCACTGGAAAGCCCTTCCTCCAGCACTGGAAATAAAGCATTCCCCCACCCTGATTTTCTTAGGAGGGAATAAGAACATTAGCAGGAAGAATAAAATAGATTCTTCAGTGAGAGAGGAAGGTGTTTCCTCAATAAATTGAAACTTTGCTCACTTTTATTCATTGCACTGAATTTGTGCCTTGGGAGAGGTTACGATTTATTCCTTTTCTTTTGCCATTAAATCCACAGCATGTAGTAAACCATCCAAGTGGTCGGGTGTTTCATCCGCTACATTTTAATCATCACTGGGTATCTGAAGATACTTCCTGATCCTCCATAGAAGATTGTTCTTCTAAATCTGAATATGAATCCGATTTCCACATTCAGTACTGGGCTCTGCATCCAAAGTGAAGTTCAATTTGATTTTATTAGTGGTGCTCGTAGGGAGCGATACTTTTGTTTGGCTTATTGTAGCTTGAATATTACGTAGAGAATAATTGATAAGCAACTTAAATGGGTGCAGGTGCTCCATCTCTTTAGGTTTTTGTGTACGGATTCCTTTCAGATCCTGGTCAGGTTCACCATCTCTCCTCTCTTTCGTGTAGTCAAGAATCGAAGATGTGGATGTACAAGGTCAAAGGGTGTTTATTGTACAGGATGAATCTAGTTATCCCCCTAGCCAGCGCTTGCCAATCCAGTCTCAAATACTTGATGGGAAGCCCTTTTGTGAGGAAACTGTTTTTGGTATCTTCTTATCAAAGAAGTCTTTACACAACTTATCGAATTATTCCTCACCTTCATTCTTCAGGTGAGCTACTTCCTCACCTAACTTACTTGGTGAGCCACTTCCTCACCCCACTTATTAGGGTGATCCATCCTTCCTCCCATTCCTTATGTCATGGGAGCAATTCTTCCTCTCTGATTTTTGGTTCCCAATCCCACACTTTATCCTCATTGGTACTTTGGCAGTTGTAGCTATGAAATCTTTATTCACAATTATCTCCTTGTCCTGGTGGAAAAGACCTACGGACCTTTCAATTCACCTCAATTTGACCATGCAGGAATTGTTTGGTAAATTGGCAGAGTTGTGTTGCGTCATGCCTTCTAGCACGTTGGCACATGTTCCCCAAACCTACCCTATCTATTAACTCTATTACTCCCAGTATGCTTGCTATCCTTTTTTTGGTATCTTCCTCAGGACATGATTACCCTGGGCTCAACTTGAAAATAGAGTGTTGAAGGTCTTTGAGGGCATGGTTTGTGGTCTTATATATGTCCCAAGGTTCTTATTTCCTAAATTTCATGATTTCTAAAGTTCTACATTATCTCCTCTCCCTAATTAAACCTGTGACAACGTTCTATCATTGTAGCATGTGCAATTTACAGGTAGGGAAATTGAACAGTAGAATTCTTGATTGAAGCTCTGTGATTGTTTGAAATCATGCTCTAGCCTCTAGCTGCTCAATAAAGTATTTATTAGATACTGGTAACTGGTTTCTTGCTTGTTACACCTTTGAGAGGCAGTTTTCCCTATGTCTTTGCTATTTATCGCATGAAGTAGGGATCTAATGGCTATGGATTGTTCTGGAGGCTAAAGTAGATCAAACTCTATTATAAAAAGGCCATAAACAAATAAAAAGAGAATCCTTGCTCTCTTTAGCCTCCTTTGGTGGGCTAAAAGTGAATTCCAATCCGCAATCTTCCATAGTGAGGGTAGGTTTAATTCAAGTTGTTGTGCGTTAAATACCCTTAATTGCTCTGCTCCTAAGGCCAAATAAAGTCTTTGAACCATATAATAGTTATATTGGGGTGTTGGATGACAGTGTTGAAGGTGAGAGTGATGTTAATGGGGTTTTTCATAGGCCTCCTTTGAGGAGGGTATACATGGTCTCTTCTTCACTCCTTTAATGAATGTGAAATTATGAAAAATAGAGGATCTTATCTATGTAAGGAGAAGAATGGAATTTGGTACCTTAAATCTAATGTCTTAAAACATGTCCATCTAAGGATAGATTTTGTGCCTATTGTGAGGCTCCGGTATTCAGATATTTCCCAATCAGAGGTTTTTGCATTCTTTGCAAAGAGAAAATCCTCCATCCAGTGCCTTTTTGTTTCCACATAACCCTTTTTCCTCTAAATGTTGGTCAAATCACATTCGCAGAGACAAATGTGGTATGAAGGCAAATTCAAAAGCTTTCCTACCACTAATTTCATAACTTCATTCCTCAATATACAATATTCAGGATCTGTATGATTTTTTCATCTTCTACGGAAATAGTTGTGATTACACTCTTCCTATACATTTATCCTTTGTTGTTGGTGTTGGGATTCGATTATCAGCCCTGCGCTTATATTGTTCTCCATTTGTGTGGATGGGCTCCCATCTTACAACTATCGCTATGAATTTGATGTCTGAGAACAAACGGATTATCAAGTGAAGGGGTACTACTTGAACAATCATGTCCCTCAACTATTAGACATACAAGTAGTGAAAAAGGGAACCCGTTGCCAAATCTGGGATCTTCTCTTAAAGTGAAGGCCAAGGTGGAGATTGCACCCTACAATGGACAGAGATAAACGCCCTATGACTAGATAATTGGATGAAGAAGTCAAACTGGCAACCGATTTTGTTGGTGGGTTGATCACACCAATTCAAAAAGAGCTCGAGAGGTTTAAGATCCATCATCTCAAAGATGCATGTTGAAAGGCTAAATTAACAAATAAGAACAGTTGGAGAAAGTATAACAATGCTACTAGCGAAAATGCTAATCCAGGGAAGAAACTCATCGCCAAAGATGGTGAGCAAAAGAAACGCATTCAGCAAGACTAGTCACCACGCAACCAAAAAAACCAAATCTGAGACGCCTAAGGGATAGAATGCCTCGAAGACAAAGGATGTTCCATTATGTCATTACTATAAGCGCAGAGGACATTCTAAAGATGAATGTTGGAGGCTACATCTAGAGAAGTGTCCTACATCAAATGCCTCATAACAAGGAGAGAAGGGCATAGCAGTTCTTGACAATGCATCCAAAGGAATTTCTCTAATGGTCGTCATGCATAGAGGATGCACAGAGCGTGAAAATCTATTCCCTGTCAAGATCCAGATCAAGGAGCATGTGACCGTAGTGTTTGATATCGACAACTAACAAGATCTTATCTCAGAAGCGATGGTGAAGAAGCATAACCTACCTACACTTGTGTATCTTGAGCCCTTGGATTTACTTAGCAAGAACAAGGACTTGCTTGTGCAGCACAAGTGCAAGCTAAAATTCGCCATCTCATCTTATTATATTGACCAAGCTAACTCATCTTTCTATTTTCCCCTCAATTCATATGTAAGGTTATCACTTTTATTCATCTGTCAGGTTATCCCTTTTCATGGCCTAATAAACAGTTTGGAGACTCCCATATATGTTTATTGGCTTTAGCCTACTAGCGTTAGCGAGGAACCTTACCTAGCCTATGAGCACTAACGAAGAACCCTAACCAATCATATTGGAAGGCAGAGCCTGACCAAGCAATTTGTATTGGAAGGAAGGCGGAGCCTTACCTAGTCTACGAGCGTTAGCGAGAAGCCCTAGAGGGAAACTAAAGGAGGGCTACAAGGTATGTACTGGGTCACCTTGGGGGCAACCTAGTACTAACGATCTCACTAATGGATATTTTGATTGATTGGAAAGAGGGGGCCTAGAAGCCTTACTCCGAGCTTTAGCTCAAACAGCGGCATCGTTAAAACAACTCGATTATGTATCACTACGATCACGCAGGTTGTCTCTGATAGTAGATTGAGGAAGCTCAACATCTCCACTCATTGACTCGCTTACGCTCAAATAGTGATTTCCACTATTGGATATTAACTCAGTGATAAGTCTACTAATAGGTCTACTAATAAGCTAATGTTGGGTGGGAAAGAAAGGATAGATACAACGGTGGCAAGAAAAGATACAACGACAGAAAGGATAGATACGACGATGGAAAGAAAGGATATGATGGCAGAAAGAGGGACTAATGAGGGATCGGATTAATAGAACAACCGAAGGAGGGTGGAACGGGGAATCATGGGTGGAAACAGGGACTAAACTGCCCGAGCGGTAGAATCCTGGTTGAGGTGGAATCCTTCACCAGTTGAGGTGTCGGAGGTGGAATCCTTCACCAGTTGAGGTGTCGGAGGTAGAATATTGGTTGCGCTCCTTCAATAGGTGGAATACTGGTTGCGCTCCTTCAATAGGTTAAATCCTCGGTTGAAGAGGTTGGAAACTCGTATTAAAGGGGGGGGTGGGACTATAGGTTCTCTTCTTATCCCCTTCACCTACAGATGCAAAGTCATTTAAGTCACCCAAGAATCTGGGCCCGTAACGTCTCCTACTAGTCTCGCTATCGCGAACTATTGAGTCTCCTACGGAATCCGATCAATCTCCTATGGAGCTAGTCTCGGCATGAGCTCTCCTCACGGTTGGCCTTTTGTTACTTCCTTTCTGGGTTTACCTCCCTTCCATCCCTTTTCCTTTCCCGGTCACAGGTTATCATCCTGCCCAGGCCGTTAGTCTCGTGGGCTCTCCTTCGGACCCATACTCTATAATGCATAATTACATATATAATAGAGGCTTTCTCATCCATAAAGAAAGAAAAGTGTAATTACATCTTTCATTAATAAAAGCGACCCATTTGGCAAGAAAGAACCTAGACCTGAAGACCTTAAAATATTGGCATACAAGCATATTGGCATATAGGCATAAGATAGGGAAACATAACCTCTGTTCCTGATATCGCTTACTTAGCTCTGTTCCCGAACCTAGTTGTTCCAGAATACCTATAAGACAACAATACTTCTCGAAGTATTCCACTTGAATTATTCCATCAGACTAGTTCATACGGAAGGCAAGAATCAATCTCCTTCCTGCACTAACCAAGACCTTAACAAACCAATAAGGGAGTATAAGCCCTAACTAGATCATCTCAATAAGCAATCTCATAAGCAAGCTCATCCAGAGACTGATTAAAATACAGCTAGTAAGGGCATTAAATCGTACACAAGGAATCCTAACCTTGAAGGCTTTCTCCTTTGCGTTCTTCCTAGCTTTATTCCTGGCTTGGATATATTTCTTTCTTGGGCTGAAAGGACGGGGAATTAGATGTAAGCCTTCAAAGACAATCCCTCGTACGTCGCCCTTTATAGTTGGATTAATTTAACTGAAAGGGCATTACCTTAATAGGGGAATAATACTAGAAGGTACAACTACGTCATTTCCTGGAGAAATTCAATCGTGGTAATTCTAATTCCCCACGAATGATCAAATGCCAAGTTTCTGGTAGATTCATTTTACTGATAGTCATTTACGTTATTACGCCTACTACTAGTTTATGCCTAATAAAATATTGGGTATTTAGTGCCTATCAAAAGCATTGTGAGTGATTTCGCCTACTTATCTTCCTGCCTTAATAGTCATTTACACCTGCTTTTTTCCTCAATTATGCCTACTAATCGTCATTTACGCATACTTATCTTATCGGGCACTTAACACTCTGGCTCGGGCTAGGATAGATTTATTTTGACTGGGTGGCTTGGGTGTGGGTGTTCAACTTGACTGGCAGGCTTTCCTGGGTGGGTGAAACTTGACTGTCTGCCTTGGTCAGACCACTTCTCCGCTTCTCTGCATTCGCCACCTGAGGTAACAATACCTTGCACTCGCACTCGCGCTTGCACCTGAGGTAGGCAGGAGACTAGCATCGTACACAAGGAATCTACACTCTGAAGTTACTGGCAGCCGCACTGACCCGACCCACAATGACCCAACCCACTAAGATGTTATCATTCGTCTAGTTAGTTGCTCTACACCCGTCTAGTTAGTTTCCATCTAGTTAGTTTCTCTAAAACCCATCCTACACCCGAACCCACACCCGCAATGACCTGCACCCGCCTAGATAGATTGATTGTGACTGGCTTTCCTAACCCACACCCTGGACCAAAACCTCCTTGAATATATATTTTGTTATCGGAAAGATTCCAACGCTTCCAATGCATGAAGTAGTAGTTCTCTATGTAAAGGTAGTTCCAATCGTAGTTCCAATTAATGACCTGCACAACTAGCAAGTTGTGGAAGTACTGCGGAAGTGCGGAAGTGAAAATCCCTACTTCTCTTTCGCCTACCGAACCTAACAGAGGAAAGTTAAATTTGCCTACCTTTTCTTTCACCTACCTTCCCTTTCGCCTGTTCTTCTTGCCTGGTCTGCCTTTTCGCCTGCCTTGAAGAAAGTGAAAGTTACAAAAGTGAAAAGGAAAGTTTTGCATGTTCGCCTTTTCTCCTGCCTTTTCTTCTGGCCTAGATAGATTCATTCATTCAACAGGGAAGTTAGTTCCAATCATATTTCCCCTCACTGTACTGTAGTTCCCCTCGCAATGGTTGTTGCTCTTCCACTAGTTGCTTCACTGGTTTCTTTTCTTCCACACCCATTCCCCCTAGTTAGTTACTCCATAACCCACCCCAATAGCCTGAGTTAATCGGTATCTGAACGCCTACCAAGAGGAAAGTTCATTTACGCCTACCAAGTGGTCCAAGCCTAGATAGAGTTAGTTTACTGGCAGACATTGTAACGAAGTCTCTGGGCGTTGTAACTGGCCTAGATAAATTGAGTTTACTGGCGGGGGTGAAAAGATGCTCAACCCCAACCTTTTATTAAGAAGAAAGAGGGTTTAAATGCATAATAAATAAGAGTAATAAATAAGAATGGATCTAGGGATGGAGGGATGGTCGGGATGGATTCATAAACTGTTTGGATCTAGAGAAAGGGAACTAGATAGGAGGATAGACAGATAGTGAGAGATAGGTATTATTATTTTGTTCTTTCATTCATTACGCAACGATAGAAATATGCATACTGTAGTGTTTTCTCGACTAATAGGTAGGTTTGACACTTCGGTAGTGAAAGGGATGCCCCTGGCTATGCTTGGAACTATGCGTTAATACTCCCTCCAATGATCGGTAGGGGCCCCCCTAGTTTGAGTGCTTCCATTGAATGATGTTGAAATCCCCATGCGCTGATTTAGATCCCTAGGATTGCAGCAGTTAAAGTGGTTGCTCAGTAATGGGTGATGGAGAATGATGAATAGTCCAATGAGAGGGAGGTGACCATTGCTTATTCCTATTGAGTTGAGGAACACACAGAGAATCTATTATAGGGTTGTTGTTCGGCCATCGTATGTGTTGCAAAATTCTCATCTGGTTTACTCGGCGGTACAGAAAGCATCAGGTGGAACGCCCTTTCTTCCTTTTTATAGCGGCAGGCATTTCATAATAACATTTCAAACAAGCCGACAACCAATTAGGGGAAGATTCACTCCTTCACCTCACTAATTAATTCTGGGTAGGACGGGCATACGACCTAATCTATTTTGATCTATCTTGACTGAACGCAATCCATTGTCTATGTCTTCCAGTACCGTGGTATTAGGAAGGTGGCTAACGACAACTATTCATCCTCGAACTCGGAATAAAAAGAGAAACTGTGGCTTCAGAAACAATAGGCGCTTTCCTTCGGTCGATTATTTGACCAATGGATCACATATCCCCCATCCCACGTCACCAAAAATAGATACTTCCCCTCAATGCTTGAACATCTGATACACATTGAAATACCCGTTACGGAGAGGAGTAAGTAGTTTGAATATGATCTTTGATTTACTTGACCATTACCTCAAGCTCTGAATCTGAAAAGGATATGATCAGATTAGGTCTTCGTCTGGGCTGTTAACGCCTACTTTGGATCACGAAACGATTTCAGGGATATCTCTCGATCGATTAATGACCATTTCTACCTCCATACTTGACGACTCATTTCGCTTCTCTCCAATGAGACAAATCTTCGTGTCGACAACCGCAGTCCAGTGACAAACGACCTTTAACTATCCCGTCCCCTATAGATCAAATAGTTTGCAGGTCCATATCGACCGTCCTAGAGGATATCTATGAACCCATCTTTCTTCTGGTTTCATATGGCTTTAGGCACTATCTAAACGCTCAAGCATTATTCAGAGAGGCACAACGATGGCAGGGGGTAAAGCGATGGTACATGCATACATAAGAAGATGTTTTTACAGGGCTCAGCATAAATTGCTCCTCAATCTATCAATCGAGAGGCTTCCGCTCCTCGATTTCCTTTTTTGTCGATCGAGCTGCTTCACTCCTCGATCTACTGGAGCGACATATTGGAGATGATTATTTATTCAATTTTATACAACAATTCTTAACGAACCCAATTGAGGTGTCTGATGGAAGCATCTATATTAATTCCGAAGTAGGTATACCCCAAGGTTCTGTGTTGTCACCGATCCTAATGAATGTGATCCTTCATGAATTGTCTATGTTCCTCCTCCTAACTCACAAACTGAATTGCAAAATGTAAATGAACCTCATAGTCCTCCATAACCATCTACTTCTACTTCTTCATCATCAAGTCCCAACAGTTCATCACCATCTTCATAAAGAGTTCCTTATCTACCTCCACCTATACGAAGACCTAAGACTATTGGGGTCAATCTACTATTAAGGAAGCGGAGAAAGATGGCATTCAAGTGGGAGAGGAAAATCCCAAATTAAGGAGTCAAGGGTTAATTTTGCTCTCATGGCTCGAGTTCACTCAAAAGAAGAACCAAATTAATTTGAAGAAGCTAATAGACGTGTGGAAGGATGCGATGAAACAAGAATATGAGACAATAATGCATAATAAAACTTGGTAATTATGTGAATTTCCAATTGGAAAGAACCTAGTAAGCTACAAGTGGATATACAGAAACAAATACAGGTCAGATGGATCTATTGAAAGACAATAGGCGATACTTGTAGCTCAAGGGTTCACTTAGAAGGCAGGAATAGACTACGAGGAGACTTTTGCTTTAGTGGCGAAGATGACCACGGTTCGACTTGTATTGTCAATTGTTGCAATGCACTCTTGGTCAGTACATTAGATGGATGTCAGGAGTGCATTCCTCAATGGAGATCCAAAAGAGGAAATATACATGGAAAAACCCCTATTTGAAGTTCAAGGAAAGGAACATCTAGTATGCAAGTTTAAGAAGGCCTTGTATGGTCTCAAACAGTCTCCCAGAGCATGGTATGAAAAGATCGATGCCTACCTTCTTAAGAATGGTTTCACAAAATCATCTTCTTACACAAATCTTTATGTCAAAGTTGTAAAAGGTTAAATTATTGTGATTGTTATATATGTTTTTCTACCTAATAATCATAGGGAGTGATGAGGGTCTTGTTGAAAACACTAAGCAGGAGATTCAAATTGAATTCAGAATGACCAATTTAGGTCTGCTTCACTACTACCTCGGCATGGAGGTATGGCAGAAAGAATATGGCATATATTTTTTTCAAAGCCAATATGCCAAACACTTGCTCCGAAGATTTCATATGGAAGATTGCAAGCCAGCTGCAACTCCATGTGAAATGAATCCCAGACTAAGTATTCATAATGAGTCCAAGGAGGCGGACCCTACATTATATATAAGTGGACTCAGTATTCTCATTTATCTAACATGCGCAAGGCCCGACATCAGTTTCTCAGCGGGCCTAGTGTCCCATTTTATGCAGTCTCCAAAGGAGACATGCTGGAAAGCTACAAAGAGAATCCTGTGTGGAATCAGAGGTACCTTAGAGCTTGGATTGTTTTATTCAAGGGAAACTGATCTTACTAGCCCGTTAGATTGGATTGGGACTTAACCAACAAAGCTTGATGGATCGATCTGCTTTACTCATAGATTTTGAGCGATCATGTTTGTTTGTGTTTCAACCAACAATCGTCTCTTTCAAGTGATTGTTTTAATGAACCTTAAGTAAGTCACTAATATTAATGAAATATACTTCTTGTAACATCTCTTTCTAGGCATAGTTGAGGGGAGGATACCTTTTCTACCTTGTGATTTCTATAACAAGTTGGACCATCATAAGGCATAAGGAAGGGTTGGATCAAGCAGGACCTTAAGCAGACTCAGGTAAGACAAATTTTGGTAGCTTGGATTCAAGTCAGTCACAACCCTAACAGACTCAGGTAAGCTAGGCTCTGGTAAGGTAAACTCCATAGATGGGGACTGAAAGAACACATATTTTCTTTATTGAGAAGCTAGAATAAGAGCATATTTATAGGGTATGAGTCGAGGGTGATATAGAAGTGGTGATCAAACACGCTTAAATGGAAATTTATAAGGTTTTTTACATTTGCCTAAGCTCCTCATCCTGTTAAATCTTCACTTTAGTATCTGGTGAAGTGATTCTTCCTGAGTCTAAGGTGTATAGTAAGAGACCTGGTCGCACCCACCTATGGAAACTTAATCGTCAGATAGAGACTAACTTGGCAAACCAGGGATTCGGCAAAACTTTATGTATTTATAATTGTCCCGACAAAGCTTAATTGATTTATCAATTGAATCGCTTCAATGAATTTGAATTGCCTCATAGACTTTGATTGATAACGCATATTGAAACCAATCCTTAATAAGGTGAGGTAGACTCGGGTTGGGACTGAAAGAACATCTATATTTATTACTGGTCGGTACTGACCTAACTATTTTCGTGAGCATTCATTCATAAACGCATTGATTCATTTCACAGCTATCAAGCGGTCACGTGTACTTCATAAATCTTCCTTCAAGTTATTGTGTATTTTCACCAATCCTCAGTAACTAATCTTCAGTAACCAGTCCTCTCCTCATTTGAAGGGATGATGTGTATTTTCACTAACAAGCTTCATAATCGAAGAGAAGATACTTCTGGTTTACTTATTTCAAAGTGAGTATACTTATTTCAAAGTGATTATTTCAATACTAACCATTGATAAGTTTGGACTTGTAAGGCAGGACCTTATTTAGGTAGAATCAGGTGATGAGGTAGATTCAGTCCAGGCAGGACAGAATTGGATCAGGCAAGACCCTTAGGAGGCATACTCAGGTAAGTAAGGCAGGGACCCTAAACCAGACTTGGATAAGGCAGTAGGCCCAGGTGGGCTCAGGTCAGGCGGAAAGTTGAAAGCAGAATCAGATTGGACAGGCTCTATTTTTTCGGGCTCGGATAAGGTATATTCAGGTGAGGCAGGCTTAGGTATAGACTCAAAGAACATCTAATTTCTGGTTGCCTAATATTGACCAAACCACTTTAATTAAGGGTGATTGTTTGTATAGAGTTTGGCGAACAATTGCACCTTCCTTCTTTCCTTTTAGGACCAATGGCATATCTATCCTTCTTATCTTATTTTGTAAGAAAGAAGTTAGTTGAGGACCAACAATACTTATATTTTTTAGTGTAAAGGCAGGACTCATTGCGTTTACTTTGCCTGCCGTGGAAAAGCATAGGAGAAGAACCCGTTTTTACCCTCAATTGTAGGCTTTTTGTAAATGGTAGGCTGGTTGTAAGAACAAAATGCACCCATCTATCTTCCTTCATGAGATAGGGTAAGGATTTAGGATCTATTGTGTTTTCCCATCCTCTCTGCTTTTTCTTAATAAGTGCTTTCTTCATAAGCGTATGTAAGAGGAAGGGCCCGTTGTACCCTCAATAGGTGATGGTTAACAGGTAAGTCGCTGCTATAAGAGATATAAGAAGACATTGTAAAGTATTGTTACTGCACGTATATCTTTCTATTGGTAGATTATTCGTCGTAATGAGACATCGGGATAAGAGAGCAGCTTTCTTTGTGATAAAGTCATTTTATTAAAATAGCTTCAGGATACAGGTTCGTGATAAGATAGCTAGATAGCTTTGGGTCAAAATAAATTGGTTGGGGTAAGAACCACTGCCATTGCTACATTTTCTTATGGAAAGTCATTTGTGATACAGCTTTGGTTCAGGTAAACATACAGGCGGGTTGATGAGGATCATTACTGCCGATATCCTATATTAGTGGTTGACTTCCTCTTATTGGTTGATCTCCTAAGAAAAATGTCATCTAAGAGTTTCAACTTGATAACGCGCCCGACCCAAGGAGGGAAAGGTCATAAGTGGGAAATATATACTTGCTTTTATTATTGACTTGACTAATAAATATATTATTGGTTGGTCACCCCTAATAAACATGTTATTCGGGAGTATGTACTTCAATGTGAGAAGGCGTTGACTCAAGGAGGGAGAGGTCAGGGTAGGGTGAGACTAGGTTAGGCGAGACAGACAATTTTCTTTATTGGTTTCTCTCAAAGAGAAATGTTTTGTCGGTAAGCGCTTCAACGTGGAGAGCGCTTGAACAATTTGTCTGAGCAGCAGGACAAGGTTAGGAAGGAGGGTAAGGAAAGGCAAGGATCAGTCATAGGTTCTAGGGATTAGGCAGTATGGAAGAGTGTAAGGTCCCTAGGATGTGGTTAAGGTGGTCCAAAGGCATAGGTTACTGAGTCTATTCCAAAGGCTGAGGGTAGAGGATGGAAGGATGAAAGTCTAGAAAGAGGTTGCTCTTTGCACTCATATAAGAGGCAGGATTTTGTCGATTGAGGCTTTACAAAATGCATCTCTACTATTTCACTTTTCATTGTAAGTAATCTTAATGGGTTTTTGCACTTAAGAAGAAGAGACATTATTAGGGCATGGGACTAAGACTACATAAGTAAGAATAAAAAAAAAGAACCATAGGGGCAGGGCATAGGACTATAGGGCATATACTATGGTCGTGTTGTCCCAAGTCCCCTTTCAAAGGAATACGCATCATCGTAGAGCATAACTGGACTTTTTTCTTCAAGGGGCTGGAACATGCCCCATTTCTTTAAGTTATATATAGAGAGAGAGTGCCCATTTCACTCAACGGGTCCACTTCCATAGCTCCAATAGTATAGGTTGGTTGTGTCCTCCATCCATCCAAAAAAGAAAATAAGAAGAAATCTGGATCTAATTCCACTAGCTCTCTACCTTGGAACCTCCAACAACAACTACAAACTATTACTATATAATATTTCATTTATAAGTTGAATCTTTAATGGAAAGTAAAAACTCCCATTTGTAACCTTCAATTAACTATTGCGGCAATGGTGACGGACTCTTAAGGCTTTCATTTTAGAGAAGACCTTACTGTGGCTTTCACTCCACAGTGAAATGTTCTGCTGATTGCATGTGGTGGAGGACTCTACAACTACTCTACACACTAAGGTACAATCTACATAATATAATACTGGCATAGATACGTGTAACTTATCATGTTCAGAAATCAAATTAATAACAAAAATTCATATGTAGTGTTATCCAAAGAATAAGAGAAGAGAATTCTTTGCCCCCCCCTCATCAATAAGTAACTTGGACAAGCAATCCTTCCTCACCTTCCGTTGTCAGGTGAGCCATCTCCTCACCCCACTTATTAGGGTGAGCAATCCTTCCTTGTTATAAATATAATTTTTTTTCCACTTGCCTAGATTCTGGGGATTCAACCCCACTACTTGAAAATCTCATGCTCCAGTTCATGTACCGTGTTAAGAAGGAAGCAGACCTTTCTCCTTTCCTGGGAAGAAATTTCCTTTACCGAATGGCTAACAACTCCTAATAACATACCTCTCCTTTCGCTCACGTAATACTTAGTTCTATGGCTCACGTTACAATGATCGATATCTATAGGAGGCCTTCCTAATACCTCTAAGGCCCACAACCTCTCGGAGGTACGACCTATATGGCACCTCAAAGTTTTGTTTTGATTGATGGGCCGATCGATATTGACCTTGAATCAGGACTGAGACTTTCCACTTGCAATTATTTGGTGATCCATGAAGGTAACTCCATCAATCTAAGTCCTTCGTTAGGTCGGGCAGGCGCTCTCCTTGGCTAACTGAATGGCTCTGCATGGCTTTGCGTCATTACATATATTACGACCTATAATTAGACTTATATGGTGCGTTTACCAAAGCTATAATTAGTCTGTTATGTTGCATTTACCGAAGCTATAATTATCCTTGTATGTCGCATTTACCGAAATGTGTTACGTAATAAAAGTCAGACTCATGGCAAGGCCTTTCCCACTTCACTAGAAGTCGGGTAAATCTCATGATTCCTCCATCTATCTACAGTCCTCAATTCATCAGAAACTCATACAGTTATAGGTGGATAGTGAAATTCATCGGTAACTATCTTTGAATGGAATGGCGAAGTATATATATATATATAAGGGCTCAAGAAGTTCTTTGACCTTTAACGCTTTTACCGGCTTGCCAATAGAGAAGATAGGAAGGCATGTCGAGGAAGAAAAACCAACCTCTGTCCAAAGCCGATGGTGTCTCAAGGGTGAGCATAGCGTTCAAACCCATTTTCATGCGTTTCATTGCCACTTTAAACCCCCCATAAGGTGTTGATACATCAGAAGTCATATTGAAATTTTTGTTAAGAAATCCCTAAGGAAACATATGATTAGCTAAAGGAAGTGTGAGCCTATGAGATTTGAATTGAGGGGAAAAGAGATTGTTTCTTGACTTGAAGAAGAACAACTAATTTATCCTCTCTTGTGTGAGCCCTTGCCCCTGAAAGAAAGACTTTAAGAAGGAGAGCTTTCCTTGAGACATTGTATGTTCATGCAAGGATATAAGGAAGTGTGAGCCCTGACCAACTCCAACAGGTTCTGAGGAGCTTGCCTCATGAATTGCCTTTATAAGATAATACCAACTCCAATAAGAAAAATTGAAGGGGAGCTGAAAGCGTAGCTAGAGGATTCGTTTAAAGGGAGCATTTGTATTCAATGCTTGAGGAAGAGATTTGAAGCTGGAAGAGTGGAGCCGAAAGCACAGCTGGAGGATTGGTTCAATTAATAATTTAGGTCGGAAAAGCGCAGCTGACTAATCAATAATTGTGGGCTAAAAGAATAAGCAATGGTGGGATAAAAGTGGAGGCAATGGTGGGCTAAAAGAAGAGGAAAGTGTGGGCTAAAAGAGGAAGAAAGAAGGAATTTAAGATTGTATCTTGACTTGTACACTGGCGCACCCTTTGACTATGGGATTATAAGGGAAGGCCCTCCTATCGGCCCAACTATGGGTCTACGCTTTACCCCTTGTTGTGGAGTACGCTCACCCTCGTGTGGCCTCACAGAGGTTTTCCCTTCTTCTCCCTTGACCTGGGTGCCATGAAAATATAGAAAGCAACCGTAGGAGCACATCCAGTCTAATTTCACCCCCCCTTGCTCCCGTGCCCCTTGCCCCAAGAAAGAGTTGGATAAGTAAGTGTGAGCCCTCCATATGCAACCTTCTTTCTCTCACCTCCCTCACTCGAACCTTTCCCTCACCCGATCAAGCACTCATTAGATTGATAAGTGACCATCGATCCTTGGCCTAGGGGTTTTTTCTAGAATGTTGTATGGGCGAGTCAGTTTTGGGTGTTCCACGTACTCAGTCGGAGTAAGTTAGTTGATTCGTGCTGGTTATTCGGAGTAATGAGCAGCCGTGGTTTCAGCACAGAAAAATATGCGTTTTTTTCTATGTAATTATGCATTTATGCTATTATATACGTAATTACGTATAATAAAGTAACTAGAGAGATAAGAGATGACACCACTCTATCAAAGTCTATGTATATTTTAGCCCAACTACAAGGAAGGAAGACCAACCAATTGATAGAACTGACTGACTTATACCGACTGAGATAGTAACCTGAGACCGTCACCTTAGACAGACAGTAACACATTAAAGTAGGCAAGCGGAGTTTGTATCCCCTTTTCACTTGTTTAGTTGGATTATCGCATGTACGGGGGTTCTAGGTGAAGTGGCAGTCCTCGGGGTGCCACCACTTCTCTCTGAAGCTTCAGATCGAGGACTTAAGTCCTACATTCCCTGCCCATATGCATAGTCTTACCCACAATTGTTATTCCTGGTTATTGATCATGAAGTGGTAACCATAGTTTCTTTTCCTCGGATTCTTGGCCTAGGTCACTACAAGTGGGAAGTGCTTGCAGTACTTGAGACAGACGCATAATCTTCATTTAAGCTACCTTAGAGGGTGTCTGTCTTCACAAGGGTACTTACACCTTGGGTGAATGTTCCGAGAGGGTTACTGCAATTTTATCCTTCGCCTTCGTTAGCTAGTCTTGGGCCCTAATCATCCCAAGCCAACTTCCAGAAGGCTTTCTTTATCAACTCTTCACTATCTTGGATTCAGGTGCTAACCACCCTGGAATGAGCTTTAGAAGGGTAAGTCTGCTTATTGACACATACATCTTAGGAACTTTTAGTTGGGTGCTATTTGATTGCTTGTTAGTTGGCCTTAGGTTGTCTGTGTCTTGTTGCTTTTGAATCAAAGATGAAAAGTGATTGACCAACTGCTTTGTTGGTCTAGAAGGGCCCATGGTCTTTCTCCAGACAATGTGGAGCCACCTCCTCAAAGGCCTAGGATGAACAACATTGACTCTCCTTTACATGAGCCATTTGAAGACACTCAAGCGATATTTAACAACCCTGCGAGAGAAGAACCTCAGTTTAACCAGTTCACAGGTCCATATGCCATAGCCCGCCCATTAGTGGCTCCAGCAGAAGCAAAAATAGGCAATGAGACGGTTCCAACACATATGCACACTGGTCTAAGCATAGGTTTTTGAATGCCCTCTAGAGCATGATATAGGATGGGGCGTACATTCCAGATAAGTTAGAACACACATAGGTCGGGAATAAAAGAAACACATCCTAGCACATCCTTGGGCAAAGAGAAAATAAGGTACACTGGGAGAGCGGATCAAGAAAGGGAATACAAGAACAGCAGAAAGCAAAAATCGATCAAGAAGAGCACAAACCGAATGAACATAGCTCATACACTCTTTTATAAGCATCTATCACAGAGAAAGCACACCCCAGACCCCATGCTTCGGGACCCTTCCCATGCCAATCCTAGGTTCAGGGCAAACTCACATCCCCATGGTAGGAGCAGCAGAAAGAAAGGCAAGGGTGGAGACTAGGAGCTAGGCTCATTGTATAATAAGTTGTGCCCGCTGCATGTAGTGAATAGCTAGTGTAAGTCCTAGGTGAAAATGTAAGTGGTTCGCGTAGATCACAGATGGATTTGTACATGTCCATGAGTAGATTTGTACGCCCATATAGATGATGCATTTTTTGCTTCTGGAAAAGCCCAGTTAGGGCATAATCAGTGAAAAGAAAAGGTGCACTTCCAAGCGTAGCGAGGGGGATCATTGATCTTCTTATTTGGTTGAATCACACTTGCACTATGACCTCTGCCTGCTATCTTGGTGGGACTTTAGATGGATCTGCTTCAATTGGTGATGCTACCTTAGGTGGGGACTTTAGATGCCATAGTAGTGGGGGCTTAAACTACTAATAATTGATGCTTTGCTTCTAGTAAGATACTACCTTTAACTTGTTAGACTTTACCTATCACCCAACCTAAATCTCCATACTGCTCGGAACTGCACCGGCACCCTCCCCCTGACTCAAAAGGCCAGAGAGTTGTCAAGGCTGCCCGCCCAACTTATCAAATGATAGGACTCTTCGCATACCTTGATAGAACATAGAGCCAGGTTCGAAGACGTAATACATATAGATATATATACATGCATATATATATATATATATTCATGGTTTCGGTTCGCCAGAATATATATTACAAAGTCGAGGTTCACCAAATATCAGTCGAGTTTTATCGTAGGAGCCCAGACAGTGGCTGGTAGGTTGGTTGTAGGCTTCCCTATTCAATACGTGGCTTGGTCAGGCTCGCCCGATAGTAGATAGATATAGTAGGAGGAGCCTGTAGTGACCATACCTTAGTGATAGGACCTGAGCTCACTAAATAGTTCTCACTTTGAAATAGTTAACTATAGTGACTTAGTAAATCCTTATTACGCTGCTGGCGCAGATTCTTATGTGTTTCCTTCTTTTATGAATGCTAATGGAGCAGATTCCAATGAGATTACTTCCGATGGATGACGCTTGTGCAGATCCAAATATTTTTGCCTTGATTGATGTCAATGGAGGGACAATGTTTTTTTTCCAAATACAACCACCGGCACGAATCCAAATGTTTTTTTCCTTCTAATGACTATTCTGGCGAAGTTAGGACCAACCAATATTGAAGATGTTGTTGGCGTGGATCTCGAGGCTTCAGACGAATCCCATGTTGTTGGCATGGATGTCGATGTTGTTACTTCTAGGATATGCCACACTCTGGCCACCGAAGCGGTTTGGTCCTGATCAAGGATGACGTTGTTGGAGCAGAGCCAGATATTGGTCATCTTATCGCACAGTTTGTATCTAGGTCAAATGGCTAGAAGGTAGAATTCAAACTGGCATAACAATAACCTTCCCCACCCAATGTCACCTCAATGGGGAGGTTCTTTCTATTCAGGGAGGTTAGCCCAGGGGAGACATCCCCGGTAACCTGGGGTTTTGAAGAGGTAAATGTATAAAGTCTAAGGTCAAAGTCCCTCCTCACAGGTTACCACCAAGGTCAGATAGTCCGGCTAATCAGCCAATAAAGAAGTGTATGCCCAAATGAAAACACCTGCCCGGAACAAGACAATAGCAATATAATAGATATGCAGGCTATAACTCAGTGGGTTAATACTTTATATGACTATCTAACATCAATGTATAAGCAATTGAAACAATAGATATTAATGAGATCAACGTTTTGTCAATATAGCAATGTAGAAGTATCAATTCATCAATAGCTATCAAGACGATGTGGCTAACAATGTATCTAATCAATCATTTACTCAATAAATGATATCAACCATCATCTAATTGCTTATTATCAAGATTTGTTGTGTCAGGATGGAATAATCAACTGTGACGTCAACCTAGTTAGGGTTTCAAAATTTAAAGTTTTGAGAATTGATTTGAGCACTATCACTTCAACTTTATGTCACAGGGATCATAGAAATGTCAATCATTTTTCATCATTAATATTTATCAAATACATGCATAAAACCCTCGATATATCAACCAATAGCTCAAAGACATTACAATGACCTACAATACAAAGTTGAAGAAAAAGACAAAACACCCTATTGGGCCAGCATCCATAAGAAAAGGAGAGTCTCTAGAGGGTTCCATCCAAGCCATGTAAAACGAGGTGATGTGTTCAAGGGATGTCTAGGATTAGGGTAGAGTGAGAGCTAGAGCTGCATGGTTTTACCTATGAGTGCCTTTGTAGAAGGCGAGTTGTACCTGTCATGGATGCAAATTTTTTCCCAAGCCCCTTTGCCTTTTTATCTTTATTTTGTTCTTTTCATTCTTTTTATCCAAGGACTAATAGGAGGACACTGCCTTGGTGTGGTGACCAAAGCTGACAGTGTTACCCACATGTACCTTCACAGAAATGATAAGGTTGGCTCATGATGAGACCCCCTTTCCCTTGGCCATGCAACCAAAGGTCATTTCCCTGGCGTGGTAACCAGATGATGGCAATGTCATACTGCTAAGTACCCATGAACATAATAGGTTGGCTCGTGATGAGACCCCCTATCCTCGTAATTAGGTCTTGTTTTGTTTATTTTTCTTGGGTCCCTCTTGTTTCTTGCTGAGAGGCATTTTATTGCCTTCTCGAGGATCCCTGGGTGAAGCATCTCTAGGTTTTATTCTTATTGGCTTTTATCTTTTACCAACTGCTTTTACCTTCTGGGCCTTCAGCCCCTTCTTCACACGAGATAAGGTGCAACCCTACAAACAGATCATCCTAATGCCCAGACTAGGGGAATGGGGCGGATGAGTGGGAGATAAGATGAAAAAGTGAAAATATGATGGGAGCGGACGATGGCTCTTTAGAAATCCCCCCGGTGGAAAACCAAAACCTATGTGTACAAGCTTGCTAGAGCACCCTGTCAATCCCCCAACCATGGTCAAGTGGGTCAATGTAAGATCCAAGCAGTTGTCAGAAATAAAAGGAGTAAGATGCATGTATCTAAAGGTTATAATGATAAAAAATGACACATACCATGATACCTGGACCAATTACCTCATGAAGCAAGAGCCTTGTTCGATACAAGACCAGGCCAATGGTGATGGATGTTGTTGTTGCTGACAAGACAAGTCTGATGAAAGAGAAGAAAGATGGGCCCTCCAGGGCCACGCTCAGGTCAATCCTGCTCTTGGTACTCCATGTCTAGGACCCGTGGGCCTCGAGACATGATCTCCTAGTTATCCCTAAAAATCGGGGATAACATCTGGCTCCAACTCGGGGACATGTACTCACCGTAGAGCGCATGAGAACCTCGGCATCTCTGGCATAAACCTACAGAGCTGCTCATACTCTAAAATGGCATCAGTAACATCCTGCATATATAGATGTATAAGGCAATCATAAATGTGAATACAAAGTGAAATACTTACTTGCACTTACCTGTTAGCTGGATGTTGGTGTAGTCAAACAACCAGTGAAACCAATATAGCAATGTCCCATGATACCTGCCTTTGTGCTTCATCATAAACCAAAACAATGATAAATCAAGCATAACCATGTCATGAGTTAGAATACACATCATATCACTGGAAATCTCAAAGTCTGACTCATGGAGGTGGGTGGGAGGGATAAAATCCTGCCAAGTCCATCTCTGAGGAAAGTACTCAATCCACTTCAGGAAAGGGTCATGAAAAGTCCAAGGTTCATAACACTGACTCAAAGGGTCGGAAAACTGGCTACCTGGGACATTCTCATACTGTAAAGTCTGGGAAGGGATTGACAAAGTTGTATTAGACGACTGACAAATCCTCAAGGGAAGGTTGAAAATCTGGGATGATAGACTAAAATCTGTAGTTCTCAACCAACACTTGGATTCTTGGGTTTGCTTAAGGGAAAAATCTATATAAAATATATACTTCCCAACTACACCTTTAATGGAAAAGCAAGGTGAAGTAATAATAGGTGGTTGGGGTGAGAAGTCACGAGAATCCTTCTTTAAACAAATAATGCTCTTACTTGTATCAAAATCCGAGCACGGTGGTGGCTGGTAATCATCTTCATGGAGAGAATCCAAGTGCTCATAAGGGTACTCATCAAAAATCTCAAGGTAAGACTGAAAATTAACAGGAGAACAAGGTACTAGGTCATCCTTGACATTTTGAAAAGTACGGGTAAAAATCTCATCTCCTTGTTGCCACTGGTTAGAAGTAATCTGTTGTGGTAAGGGAAACACCTGGAAATGGCCTCCAGTGTCATAGATGGGATCTAGTTCATAGCCAACTATATCCCACCTACGTCTCCCAACATATATGAACTCATCAATGTTATCAACAATGTTACTATCTGTGTCATAGCATGCGGGGTTTGAAGTATTTGAAAATTTATTCTCCTCCTCCTCATTTCCTTCATCATAAAGTAAAGCATCATCAAAAACTAGGTGAGGAGGATAACTTACTGTTTCTTCTTATGCAGGGGCTTCGAGGAATTTGGTGTTTTCAGTATGCATTACAGTTTCATCCTCGGGAATTACCTCTTCTTCTTTAGTTATCCAGCACGGAAGGTCTAATTCTTTCAGGAATTCCATTCCTCCTCCATCTGAATCATGCGACAAGGTGTCATCAGAATCTTGAAATGGAAAACAACTAACTTCATCTTCCTTTTGTTGTGCAGGAGGAAAAGGCTCATGGATTGCTTTGTCAGAGGGAGGGGCACATGTTAATACTTCATCACTTTGTTCAGGTTCTGTTTCCTCGACCATGTTTTCAGCAATCCCATGTTGAATGATGGTTTGTTCCCCTTCTTCTCGGATATCGTCAATAAAGTTTTCATGGGTAAACAAACTTCCCATATTAAAATCACCTAAAGTAAAGAGATCTTTTATCCTGGATGAGGAGACGTTCTGTTCAATTCTTGTAGCCATGTTGTAAGCTTCATTGAGCGTGCTTGGGCTCTTTTTACTGAGGGGCAAACCTAGGTGTGCCAGGATCGCATGGGTATAGAGATGGACAACGTACTCTTCTTCAGGACGATGGCTTGCAGGAATCTAATGTAGAGTGCCTTCAAACCTATCCTGGAATTGAAATAGGGTTTCATTATTAATTTGTTTTATACGCTCAAATCTTTTTAGCAGTACTGAGATGTCTCCCAAGCTTATGCCCCATTCTTTGAGAAAGAATTCTTCTAACTGGTTCATGGAAGTGATGCTAGCATCGGGAATATCATCATACCATTTTTTAGCATTTCCATGAAGAGTGATGGGAAAAAGTTTCATCACTACATCTTCGGCATCATCATTGACAAGGTGGAGCATAAAATAAGAATAAAATTCATCCATATGAAAATCAGCTCTCTCCCCATTGCTACCAGTGAATTTAGGAAGCCATCTTTCTTTTATCGGGGGCATTTGTCGTGGGTATCCAAGGATTTTGCTCATGTCTAAAGGTTTGTAATTCTCGGGATCCCATTGTGAAGTCATTGTTGGCTTTGTCATCAGTGGAGTCGCCAGATAATTTTCTTGAAATTATCAAAAGATAAGGGAAAACACCCTAGTGGAGTCGCCAGGTAAGCTTGTAAGATAAGGCATCTAGAGGCAAGGCTTACCGAAAAGGTTTTTCGTGTGAGGAGAATTGACTCAGTGTTCCCCGGCAACGGCGCCAAAATGTTATCGCACAATTTGTAGCTAGGTCAAATGGCTAGAAGGTAGAAGTCAAACTGGCGTAACAAGAACCTTCCCCACCCAATGTCACCTCAATGGGGAGGTTCTTTCTATTCAGGGAGGTTAGCCCAGGGGAGACATCCCCGGTAACCTGGGGTTTTGAAGAGGCAAATGTATAAAGTCTAAGGTCAAAGTCCCTCCTCACAGGATACCACCAAGGTCAGATAGTCCGGCTAATCAGCGAATAAAGAAGTGTATGCCCAAATGAAAACACATGCCCGGAACAAGACAATAGAAATATAATAGATATGCAGGCTATAACTCAGTGGGTTAGTACTTCATATGACTATCTAACATCAATGTATAAGCAATTGAAACAATAGATATTAATGAGATCAACGTTTTGTCAATATAACAATGTAGAAGTATCAATTCATCAATAGCTATCAAGATGATGTGGCTAAGAATGTATCTAATCAATCATTTACTCAATGAATGCTATCAACCATCATCTAATTGCTTATTATCAAGATTTGTTGCGTCAAGATGGAATAACCAACTGTGACATCATCTTAGTTAGGGTTTCAAAATTTAAAGTTTTGAGAATTGATTTGAGCACTATCACTTCAACTTTATGTGTCTAATATTAGTGCCTATGGGTAAATGGAGTCAATTAAGGAGAGGGCACAAACTTGAAGGGATGAAGGCTAAGGACAAGAGGGAAGGGTTCTAGAGTGATGCAATGGCAGGGCCCTAGAATCAAAACCCTAGGGGAAAGAGGCTCACTCCGGTATTTCTCAAGCAAGGCCTCGTGCTCTTTCCTCCTTCCTTAGGTCAAACTTGCCAAGATGGCTAGCATAAAAAGAAAAGTTAAAACAAGAGGACAAGGTGAGGGAAAGTGTTGCAATGGCAAGGATTTATCACCAAATCCTAGTAGATGGACGGCCCTAGGTGTAGATAACCTAGGCCTAGGACGTCACCTCCTTCTTAACCTTTAAAAATCACAGCTAGCACAAGGGGAAAAAGTAAGAAGAGTGTAGCAAACGCTAGGCTCTTTCCTCCTTCTTCAATGGCCAAATATTTCTCTCTAAGGGGACATGAAACAAGGACCTACTTGTGTGCTTGTTACCTAGGGTTTTAAAATCAGCAAATTTATAATAAAATGCAAGAACATAAACCTACAACCATTCAATTAAGAAGTTTTGCAAGAAAATACACTTACCCAAGTAGGGCGCAAAAATCAGACCTCACAAGTGTGAGTGAGTTGTGTTATGTTCAAATGAGGGAAAAAACATCCTCAATATATAGCATCTCATGACCTTTAATTAAAATTAGGTCATTAAAAAGAGTCGACAAGGCTAATAACCAAAATCATATTGTTTCTACTTTAAATGCTAAGCAAAAGACCTAAATGAGCAAAAGGTAAGACGTCAAGCCCCTTTGAGGGAGACATTAGGCCCTTTTGGGGCTATTCCAGCATCCAGAAGTCAAACGTTATCCCTTTCCAGGCTCCTCCAAGCTGCCACACGTGCCAGACGTCCTATCAAACTGCCACATGCACAAGGTGATGTCAAGGCCTCCTAGTGACATCATGGTCATCAAAAGGAAAATGTTCCATCTGAAGTGGGTCAACCCCCCTGGGCTGGGCATAGCCAAAGTGTCCTGGGTTGAACGTCCTTCTTCTTCTCATGTGCAAAGGCTCGAAAAATCACTGTCCTGTCTCTGCCCCTGATGGGCTCCGAGCAGCCATCTGATGGGCTCTTCAGCCCCATCGAGGTCCGAACTAGTCATCTCCTCATGTGTACCGGTCCAACCGGTACCTGTCCGTCGGGCATGGTCCTACACATCAAAAACTTCGCCCTCCATGGGCTCATTAGTCACAGGGATCATAGCAATGTCAATTATTTTTCATCATTAATATTTATCAAATACATGCATAAAACCCCTGATATATCAACCAATAGCTCAAAGACATTACAATGACCTACAATACAAAGATGAAGAAAAAGACAAAACACCCTATTGGGCCAGCATCCATAAGAAAAGGAGAGTCTCTAGAGGGTTCCATCCAAGCCATGTAAAATGAGGTGATGTGTTCAAGGGATTTCTAGGATTAGGGTAGACTGAGAGCTAGAGCTGCATGGTTTTACCTGTGAGTGCCTTTGTAGAAGGCGATTTGTACCTGTCGTGGATGAAAGTTTTTTCCCTAACCCTTTTCCTTTTTATATTTATTTTGTTCTTTTCATTCTTTTTATCCCAGGACTGATCAGACGACACTGCCTTGGCGTGATGACCAGAGCTGACAGTGTTACCCACAAGTACCTTCACATAAATGATAAGGTTGGCTCGTGATGAGACCCCCTTTCCCTTGGCCATGCAACCAAAGGTCACTGCCCTGGCGTGGTAACCAGATGATGGCAATGTCATACTGCTAAGTACCCATGAACATAATAGGCTGGCTCGGGATGAGACCCCCTATACTCGTAATTAGGTCTTGTTTTGTTTATTTTTCTTGGGTCCCTCTTGTTTCTTGCTGAGAGGCCTTTTATTGCCTTCTCGGGGATCCCTAGGCGAAGCATCTCTAGGTTTTATTCTTATTGGCTTTTATCTTTTACCTTATGGGCCTTTAGCCCCTTCTTCCCATGAGATAAGGTGCAACCCAACAAACAGATCATCCTAATGCCTAGACTAGGGGAATGGGGCGGATGAGTGGGAGATAAGATGAAAAAGTGAAAATATGATGGGAGTGGACGATGGCTCTTTAGAAATCCCCCCGGTGGCAAACCAAAACCTATGTGTACAGGCTTGCTAGAGCACCCTGTCAATCCGCCAACAATGGTCAAGTGGTTCAATGTAAGATCCAAGCAGTTGTCAGAAGTAAAAGGAGTAAGATGCATATATCTAAAGGTTATAATGATAAAAAATGACACATACCATGATACCTGGACCAATTACCTCATGAAGCAAGAGCCTTCTCCGATACAAGACCAGATCTATGGTGATGGATGTTGCTGCTACTGCTACTGACAAGACAAGTCTGATGAAAGAGAAGAAAGATGGGCCCTCCAGGGCCATGCTCAGGTCAATCCTGCTCTCGATACTCCATGTCTAGCACCTGTGGGCCTCGAGACATGATCTCCTAGTTATCCCTAAAAATCGGGGATAACATCTGGCTCCAACTCGAGGACATGTGCTCACCGTAGAGCGCATGAGAACCTCAGCATATCTGTCATAAACCTGCAGACCTTCTCATACTTGAAAATGGCATCAGTAACACCCCGCATATATAGATATATAAGGAAATCATAAATGTGAATACAAAGTGAAACACTTATCTGCACTTACCTATTAGCTGGATGTTGGTGTAGTCAAACAACCAGTGAAGCCAATCTAGCAATGTCCCATGATACCTGCCTTTGTGCTTCATCATAAACCAAAACAATGATAAATCAATCACAAACATGTCATGAGTTAGAATACACATCATATCACTGGAAATCTCAAAGTCTGACTCGTGGAGGCGGGTGGGAGGGATAAAATCCTACCAAGTCCATCTCTGAGGAAAGTACTCAATCCACTTCAAGAAAGGGTCATGAAAAGTCCAAGGTTCAGAACACTGACTCAAAGGGTCGGAAAACTGGCTACCTGGGACATTCTCATACTGTGAAGTCTGCGAAGGGATTGACAAAGTTGTATTAGACGACTGGCAAATCATCAAGGGAAGGTTGAAAATCTGGGATGATAGACTAAAATCTGTAGTTCTCAACCAACACTTGGATTCGTGGGTTTTCTTAAGGGGAAAATATATATAAAAGATATACTTTCCAACTACACCTTTAATGGAAAAGCAAGGCGAAGTAATAACAGTTGGTTGGGGTGAGAAGTCACGAGAATCCTTCTTTAAGCAAATAATGCTCTTACTTGTATCAAAATCTGAGCACGGTGGTGGCTGGTAATCATCTTCATGGAGAGAATCCAAGTGCTCATAAGAGTACTCATCAAAAATCTCAAGGTAATACTGAAAATCATCAGGAGAACAAGGTACTAGGTCATCCTTGACATTTTGAAAAGTACGGGTAAAAATATCATCTCCTTGTTGCCACTGGTTAGAAATAATCTGTTGTGGTAAGGGAAACACCTGGAAATGGCCTTCAGTGTCATAGATGGGATCTAGTTCATAGCCAACTATATCCCACCTACGTCTCCCAACATATATGAACTCATCAATGTTATCAACAATGTTACTATCTGTGTCATAGCATGCGGGGTTTGAAGTATTTGAAAATTTATTCTCCTCCTCCTCATTTCCTTCATCATAAAGTAAAGCATCATCAAAAACTAAGTGAGGAGGGTAACTTATTGTTTCTTCTTGTGCAGGGGCTTCGAGGACTTTGGTGTTTTCAGTATGCATTACAGTTTCATCCTCAGGAATTACCTCTTCTTCTTTAGTTATGCATCACATAAGGTCTAATTCTTTCAAGAATTCCATTCCTCCTCCATCTGAATCATGCGACAAGTTGTCATCGGAATCTTGAAATGGAAAACAACTAAATTCATCTTCCTTTTGTTTTGCAGGAGGAATAGGCTCATGGATTGCTTTGTCAGAGGGAGGGGCACATGTTAATACTTCATCAGTTTGTTCAGGTTCTGTTTCCTCGAGCATGTTTTCAGCAATCCCATGTTGAATTATGGTTTGTTCCCCTTCTTCTCAGATATCGTCAATAAAGTTTTCACGGGTAAACAAACTTCCCATATTAAAATCACCTGAAGTAAACAGATCTTTTATCACTGATGAGGAGACGTTCGGTTCAATTCTTTTAGTCGTGCCATAAGCTTCATTGAGCGTGCTTGGGCTCTTTTTATTGAGGGGCAAACCTAGGTGTGCTAGGATCGCATGGGTATAGAGATGGAGAACGTACTCTTCTTCAGGACGATGGCTTGCAGGAATCTGATGTAGAGTGCCCTCAAACCTACCCTAGAAGTGAAACAGGGTTTCATTCTTAGTTTGTTTTATATGCTCGAATATTTTTAGCAGTACTGAGATGTCTCCCAAGCTTATGCCCCATTCTTTGAGAAAGACTTCTTCTAACTGGTTCATGTAAGTGATGCTAGCATCGGGAAGATCATCATACCATTTTTTAGCACAAATACTTCTTCTAACTGGTTCATGGAAGTGATGCTAGCATCGGGAAGATCATCATACCATTTTTTAGCATTTCCATGAAGAGTGATGGGAAAAATTTTCATCACTACATCTTCGGCATCATCATTGACAGGGTGGAGCATAAAATAAGAATAAAATTCATCCATATGAAAATCAGCTCTCTTCCCATTGCTACCAGTGAATTTAGGGAGCAATCTTTCTTTTATCGGGGGCATTTGTCGTGGGTATCCAGGGATTTTTCTCATGTCTAAAGGTTTGTAATTCCAGGGATCCCATTGTGAAGTCATTGTTGGCTTTGTCATCAGTGGAGTCGCCAGATAATTTTCTTGAAACTATCAAAAGATAAGGGAAAACACCCTAGTGGAGTCGCTAGGTAAGCTTGTAAGATAAGGCATCTAGAGGCAAGGCTTACCGAAAAGGTTTGTCGTGTGAGGAGAATTGACTCAGTGTTCCCTGGAAACGATGCCAAAATGTTATCGCACAGTTTGTAGCTAGGTCAAATGGCTAGAAGGTAGAAGTCAAATTGGCGTAACAGGAAACTCACTACTCCCTATAATCCTCAACAAAACGGTGTAGCTGAAAGGAAGAACAGAACAATTATGGAAGTTGTAAAGACCATGATTCACGATCAAGATCTTCCTATGTGCTTATGGGCAGAAGCAGCAATGGAAGTTGTTTATGTGCAGAACAGATTATCCCATAGTGCACTTGGGTTCAAGACCCCAGAAGAAATGTTCACCAGAAAGAAGCCAGAGGTAAGCCATCTCAAAATATTTGGATGTCCAGTATTTATCCATATACAGAAAGAGAAAAGAAACAAGCTGGAACCCTCCAAAAAGAAGGGAATATTTGTGGGATACTGTGAGGTATCCAAGGCCTTCAGAATCTACATACCTGGTCACTGTCATATTGAGATTAGTAGCGACATGACCCTTGATGACGAAGCAGCACTTAAGAAATCAAGAAGATGCCAGCTTGAAGAAGTATATGAAGAGGAACCTGTAAATCCCAGGACTACAGAATCTGTGAGGGAAGTTCCCAGAGCTGCAAAACCTGTAAGGGAAGTCGTAACTCCCCCTGAAGAGGAGACTCCTGAAGATCATGATATAACAGAAGTTCAAGAACCTCCTCAAATGACCTTCTCCCATAAAAGAAAGCCTGCTTAAGCAAGAGAGCTTATTCAAGATGGAGAGAAGCACAGTGTTCCAGAAGGAACCACGAGATAGGTGAAAAGACCAAAGCCATTCTCCAGTTACACGGCTTTGATGTGCAATCTACTTGATGAAGAACCCACATGCTTTGAAGAGGCCATCCAAAAGAAGGAATGGGCAGATGCCATGACA
>ML778804.1:877067-905692 GCA_009831015.1 Picea engelmannii | reverse complement strand
CCTTGGTCTAATGCATTACTTCTTAGGCCTTGAGGTATGGTAGAGTCCAGAAAGAATCTTCCTTAACCAAGGAAAGTACACGGTCGAAATCTTAAAGAGATTCGACATGCTAGAATGCAAGTCCATGAATACTCCCATGGAAGAGAAGCTAAAGTTGTTGGTCGATACTTCGTTAGATTTGATAAATGCCACACTGTACAGACAGATTATTGGATCGCTAATGTACCTGACGAACACCAGACCAGACATATGTTTTGCAGTGAACACCTTGAGTCAGTTTCTGGTAGAGCCCAGACGTGTTCACTTAGTGGCTGCAAAATGTGTGATGAGGTACCTTAAAGGTACAATGGATTATGGTATCAGCTATGATGGATATCATGACTTCACATTGAGTGGATATACTGATGCAAATTGGGCAGGAAGCGTTGCAGATAGAAAAAGTACTTCCGGATGTTGTTTCAGTTTGGAATCAGCCATGATCTCATGGACGAGTAGGAAGCAATCCAGTATTTCTCTCAGCACAGTGGAAGCAGAGTACATTGCCGCATGTTCTGCTAGCTGCGAAGCTATATGGCTTCGAAAGTTGGTGATAGGCCTATTTGATTTGGAGATGAGAGCAACCGCGATTCTATGTGACAATCAAAGCTGCATTAAAATGATAGAGAATCCTGTGTTCCACGACAGGTCGAAGCACATAGAGATCCGCTATCATTTCATCCGTGACATGGTACAGAGAGGAGCCTTGAAGCTCCAGTACATTAGCACGGATGAACAGGTTGCTGACGTGTTGACTAAGCCTATATCTCGTGTAAAGTTTGAACACTTTCAAGATAAGCTTGGTATAGTCCGAAAGGACCCTCCCTGAAAGGGGGAGCATATATATATTTGATCCTTGCTTCTGACCTCGCTGTTAGACGTAAAGCAAGATGAGTCATGCTTCTGACCTCGTTGTTAGACGTAAAGCATGACGTCATGTGATCCTTTCTTCTGACCTCGCTGTTAGACGTAAAGCAAGATGAGTCATGCTTCTGACCTCGCTGTTAGACGTAAAGCATGACGTTGTGTGATCCTTTCTTCTGGCCTCATTGTTAGACATAAAGCAAGATGAGTCATGCTTCTGACCTCGTTGTTAGACGTAAAGCATGACGCCGTGTGATCCTTGCTTCTGACCTCGCTGTTAGACGTAAAGCAAGATGAGTCATGCTTCTGACCTTGTTGTTAGACGTAAAGAATGACGTTGTGATTCCTCGCTTCTGACCTCGTTGTTAGACGTAAAGCGAGATGTTGATGTGTTCTTTGCTTCTGACCTCGTTGTTAGACGTAAAGCAAGATGAGTCATGCTTCTGACCTAGTTGTTAGACGTAAAGCATGACGTTGTAATTCATCTCTTCTGACCTAGTTGTTAGATGTAAAGCGAGATGATGATATTCCTTGCTTCTGACCTAGTTGTTAGACGTAAAGAAAGATGTGACTGACACTGAGCTACCAGCTTATCAGCTGTGACATTGAGCCAGTGTAGTACTGTGATGTGCCAGCCTAGTGCTGTGATGAGGTATCATTCTATTGATACATATAGATGCAGATGATGATGGCATTCTTTCGAGAATGATGATGCTGTCGATGAAGAAAACTTTCGATGACTCGTAAATGTGCTAGCCAATGTTTCAAGATGATATTCACGATATTGTCCTCCTAATGCCACTGATGATGCAGACCTCTCTTGCCTAATGCTGATGAAGAATACCCTTCTTGTTAAGGGGGAGTGTTGAAATAATGTAACTGCAAAGAGCATTCTTATTATTATTGTTATTTTATTATTAGGATTAATCCCCATTGTGGATTAATCATGTCGGTAATTGTATAAGGACCAAATCCCCTTTTGCGGATTGGTCATTGGACAATTATAAAGGGCAGAATAAGAAGTCAGCCCCAACAGTTATTATTGAAGACCCAGAATTAATTAAAGGTGGGTTTACCCACCCAGAGTGAGAGGTCGGCCCTGCCAGTGACACCCTCTCACACGTGTCAGTCTTGTATATATAGGAGGCTAGCGCCTCACTTCTAACACACAAATCACTTGCTCATTATCTTATGAGGCAAGCTGCAATTACCAGTTAAAGAGAGGAGAAGAAGAGTGGCGCATCTCTTGGGGAGGACTATCTGTATTGGTTTGAGTTATCTCTTGAACATTGTATAAGCTATTTATGATAAGGAAGTTTTTGTTGGGTTTTCTTCCCCTAGAGGGTTTCCCAGGATAAATGTTGTGTCTCTTGTGAATGTGTATTTCTCAGTGATCTTGTTCTTATGATGCTCTTATCTATTGAAATGCAAAGAACTATAATAATGGCATAAAAATTAACACCATGGACCAAGAGAAAGAATTGAAGTAAAATCCAAATCCTAAGAATTGGTTATTAACATAGATGCCCTGAAAAGTGAAGCTCGATTCCCTGAAACGATCATTTTCTTTAGGGACATAAGAATCAAGGATACTTTTCATTCATGCAATCCCAGCCAAGTAAATCCAAATGTTGGGTTTCAGAGTGAATTCTAGGTGGGCTAGGCTTCGTTGTTCAAGTCGGTAGGTAGGAAATAGTAAAGAAGCAGCTAGGAAGCTTCGTTGCAGCAATAGGTTGAAACGTCTTAAAAGGGCTTTATTCCTAAATAAAACGTCACTTTCCATTTCAGTTGGGGGTATATATCGTATAAGTGCAAAAAGAGTGTTTACAACGAGCTAAAATGGCCATCTAATCACTTTATCTCGTCATTGTCTTCCCCTTCCTTATAAATAGATCTCCCCGTTTGCTATTTGTTTATTCCAGCGCCAACGTTCCGCCTTGTCAATTAATTATCGTCTAAAAAGAAAGAAGTCAAAGTATCTGGATGGGTAAGGTCAGCAAAGAAGTAACAAGCAGTGTGGTACGTGCATTCAAGTAGTGTGTAGGGATGGCCTACAGTGTGTGGATCTGGGTGTGTGGTGGGTGTAGGACTGGCCATCAGTGTGTCTGTGCGGGGTGTGTGTGGTTTGTCTGGTGGTCGTGTGTTTCTTTCTGTGTGGGGGAGTGTTGGTCTGTCTGTTCAAGCTGTGTGGTGTCCCCAATGTTGTGTCCTCGCCCGTCGGGAAACCATTTAACAAAGTGTTGTAATTCAAATGTAAAAGCATCCCCGGTCACTAACTAACTTGCTTTTGGGAGTCCCTAATCTAACAATGCTTGAGAGCTTAAGGGAGGACCTTGCTCGAGGGCTTAAGGTATTATTCCTTCATCTCACAATGTTGCGGGGCTTCTGGCAATTCTTTCCAATGGTCCTGGGCTCCTTCCTGGGCTTAAGGATATGGATCTTCCAATGCTCCTGGGCGGGCTCCTGGGCTTTTCTTCGGGGATAAACTTAATAGCGAACCTAGGTGCCTGTCCTTTGTCAGCGTATTTACATATAATAATAAGCTAATCAAATCAGTATCTAGGTTGGTAGTCTCGCATATGGGCGCCTGTAGGTTCGACTGTCTGACTGTAGTCAAACTTGGTTGTCAAACCGAATTGGTCTTCCTGTAGGCGCTCAACCTTGTCCGACTGTCTGGGGATGGCCTTTTCGTTCCTTCAGGATGGACTGAACCTTGTCCACCACCCACGTTAAGCAAGTTGTCATTGTTATAAAGAATAGCAATAAAAAGGTTATAAAGAGGAGCAATAAGAAAAAGGTTATTCAGATAGAATCTAAATAATAAGGTTAATCAAGAAGATCCCTCAACCTACGAAATGTGGATGGGTATGGATCGTGGAACCTTGTATCCTCTCAAGACGTTCCTTTTGCGATAATCCCAGCCGCCTTGCCATATCTTTCCCACCCACATCAATAGAGGTATGGCCCCCACGAACCAATGGTTAATTCGATGCAATTGACCCTCATCCGATCCAGCAAGAAGTTCCCTACCCGTCCAGCTTCAAGCCATAAGAATCCCTGCTGCCAGCGATGCCCTAAAGAAATAAGTAAGACGACCAGCCATTCCATCCAGCAATAGCATAATGAGTAGCAAGGGGCTATGGTTCTCTCAACCCCAACGCAAAAACTCCACTAGGTTTCACAAAGACTGGGGCAATGTTGTTCGTATGTGTCTTTGCCTGTTATTTTCCCTTCGTGCTTGGTTGCTCCATCGAGTTTCCAAGTACTTTGGGATATAATTCTTATTCATTCCTTCCTTAAGAAATAAATGAGATATATGGCACCAAGGTTCCCCGTCAGGAGTGGCACAACCAGGGTAGAATAGTTCCCATAAGTGTGACGACCCTACAGGGTAGTTATCTCTAGCTAGACGACCCGACAGGGGAGTGTCATTTACGATCCTAAGGGGGGTCAAAAAGGGTATAGGGTTTAGTTCAATTCCTTATATCTGAGATTATCCATAGTGGAACCGATTCTCTCTCCTTACATTCAATATTGGTACTAGTGAACCAGTGAAAGGACAGATCTAGTGGGACTATGTATCCCAGAACATAATTCTATGATGACCCTAAAGGGGAGTAACAAGTGCTCTAAATGGGATTCCCATAATTGAAATGGCCCGCCTTGTGTCCTGCTACGCTCAGGCCTGTCTTATTACATCTATAAGAAATTATTGTGAATTGTTTGATCTATCTAAGAGACTCTTCTTTCCTTCTCCTAATGGATTGGTTATATGAATTGACTGGTTTCATTGTTCCTCGACATCTAGTGTATCTCCAGGTGATTGTAAATAAAGCAAGTATTTCTAAGCAGTGATACCAGGCTACGGCTAATGGAAAGCAAACCGTTCTAGTCTAAGCAGTGATACCAGGCTATGGCCCCCACGTAACATCCCTCCCTCCATGCATCCCCCCATTTTTCCATAAATCCAAGACAGCTAGCAAGCGCCCGTCCCAGCAATAGGTTGTAACATCGTAAAATTCCATTCTTCTTAAATAAAATGTCACTTTCCATTTCAGTTGGGGGTAGGTATCAAAAAAGGTAAAAAAGTGTTTTGACAGTGGGCTAAAATGGCCATCTAAAAGGTTTCTCCCGGCACTGGCTTAAGCTTCTAACTCCCTCTACGATATTTGCTTTGCTTAATTGTCTAGCATTGATTGCTTCCTTTCTTTTGGTTATTCGCTCAAGGAATAAATCAATGCATCCCTGGTCACTCACTCACTAACTAACTTGCTTCTGGGAGGACCTGATCTTCAAATGCTCCAAGCGGGCTCCTCTTCAGGCTATTATCAAAAGGCTCCAGGGACAGTAGTAGAGCCTAAAACTAGGGATCAAGATCCAGTTGTTGACCTTAGTGAGCTAGATCCAGTCCCAGGTGAAGTTGAACCAGTTACAAATCTAGAATATCCAATAGTGGAATAGAGGCCCTTCCTTTCCCTTATTATATGCGATCGAGGAGTTGTAGATTGAATAATAATCTACCTTTACCACCACTCCTACCTACAGATATGAGTGATAAACCACACTGTACAAAGGCATTAATCGAGGGGAGACGCCCTTAGAGATAACCTTTAAGAGGTGCTATTGGAAAGGAAAACTTATATAGGTAAATGTTTATGTATCGAGGTAAGGTGAGAAAAAGTATATTTTCTACCTGTAGCGGGGGTGGGCTTTGCATGAGACTAAGAGCTCGGGCTATGCCCTACGGGCTAGATGCGATATTCTATTACTGATCTGATTAAGCGAGGTAAGACGGTTAACTAGGCCTTTCCTTGTGTGAGATGGGTTGGTTTAATATCCCAAAACAATAGCTCTTTGTTGAGGACCGGAGGGCTCTATTTTCTCGAAATAGAGGGTGTGGCAGTGAAAGACCAATTCTTTAGGGGGGGTGTTTATTTTGAGATGAGACTGGTAACCCGAGGTATATCCTTTCTTTAGTTAGGTGGGCTTAACATATGGTAACAAGAGCGATACAAGAGCACATCCAGGTAAGGCGGAAAGGCACTATGGAAGCGAACAAACCCTAGACCTGCCCGTGCAGACTGGGGTAATAAGTAATTCTCCCATAAACACATCGAATCAAGACCTTTAAGCCAAACCCGTAGAACTTCATCTTACTATTGTTATTGAGGAAAGACTTAATTGTGGGCCTTGGTCAGTCTAGGATATGATTGTAGGGGTAGGTAGGGTTTCTGATGACCGGTGCGTGGGCAAGTAATGAGGCAAGGTGAAAGGTCTGTGTCCGCCGTTAATTCATGGGGTACAATGACTTGTGCATTTCCAAGTTATAAGGCAAGGTTCCTCGCTTACTCAACGAGTAGATCTAGTGGGTGGGTTACTCGTGTAGAGCGCTAACTGTATCATTTCACTAGCGCCAACTGTCCTTATTCAATCAATCTATTCCCAAGTCTATTCCTTGCCAGTGGTGTTCATGTTGAAGGAGGGGCCGAAAGTTGAAAACCCAATCTATACACTAGTCTGCCCTTCTCCACGCGCTATACCAAAGGTGGAATACTGAAGGTGCCCTTTGGTGCGGTGCTTGGTGCGATGCTACATGGTCCGTCTAATCATTCTATCCTTAGCCTTAGCCCTAGCCCTTAAATAGACCTGCCCTTCGCAATCCCAATCCTTGTCGGTGTATTCTTTCGCTAGTGGAAGGAATCAGGGAAGGTGCGTAGCTCTTTCCTGAGGTAGGAAGGAAAGGAAAGACTTAGATGGATGGTAAGTAAAGACATCTGCCCTTGATGGCTCGCCACTGACAATAAGGTTCTCCCTTGCTCACCAGGCTAGGATCAAACACTTCCATAGAAAGGTTATTCCTTTCTTGCAAAAAGGATGTATGTCGTCCTCCAGCATCAGAGTGGAGTTTGGGCTGATTCGTCATATAGGTTATAGATTGCCCGCTTTATAACCCTAGCCTCCCCCTCTTCTTTTGATCCCTAACATGCACCTTACCCCCTCATCTTATTAGCAGGCCTACCGACTAACTGCCTTCAGATGGAGGAACCTATCTATTGACCTATCTTTTCACCTATCTCTCTACCCATATATATACTTTGTTTCATCACTAATACTCATTGCTTTCAGTTTTTGTAATGCTCTCCCCTCGTACCCCCCTCATTATAATCATCCCTTACTTAATTCCCTTCTTATGTTAATTATCTTCCTCCTTGTTTCGGTCTACCTTGCTTTATCTTTCTTCTTCGCGCTATTCTTTTCTTTCTTTTCTTTCTTGTTCGTCTTTCTTGTTATTTCCTTTTTACCGGCGGGGGGCTACCGGGTGACCTTGACCTTGACTTGACTTGATCCGATTAACCCAGGGGTGTTGGGTGTGTTTGTTCGTTCGTTCCGTAAGGAGCTCTGGCTCTGATGATTCTGGTGGTTCCCTTTCTTGGGGTTGATCATCATGTGGCGACCGCTCGTTCGGGAGAGTCCCCCCATAGCTGGGGATCTAAGGTAGGTGGATTTTAGCTAATAACAACATACAATTACTATGCCCGATGATACGCCTCCCTTATTAGGGGTATCCCTATTCTATTCTTTGTCAGGTTCGTACTCTAAAAATTACCATCTGCTTTTCGATCCTCTCAATTGAAGTGCCAACTTTCTTTGAATTAATAGAATCCCCCATCATTCTGAAACACCTTCCACTCGACTTGTCCACCCACAAGACCTAACATAGTCCGTACATTATTATACGTCAATCAAGCAATATACCACTTCGAACCTAAAGCGCTGTCAAAACGCACATCCTACAGGAAGAAAGCGTTATATAAGGATACATATATCGAAGTCTCCCTCCCAGGGCCACTCAAGCTGCCTCAAGGTAGGTATTTCATCGCATATCGTATCCCCCTAATTTTAGAGAGAATCCAACTCATACATAGTTCCTTAACCCTTTTCCCCCCTCTTTCGATTCTAGCTCGCACCCCGATATTACTCCACTTTCTTATTCTCTTACCCCCCTTGAATCTAAGTAGGCCCTTCTCTTTGTTCTGCTTTCATATGATACCTATCCTTGTACCTCTCTATCCTATTATTCTTCGCTCCATTTCATGTCTTCATAGATCTCGGTTGGCGCTCTTTCCTCCCATGTTGCACCTTATCCTTCCTTTCTCAAGGCAGGCGTGGGCATTCGTTAGTAAGGAAGGCTTTCACCAAGGAAGGAAGGCTTTTTCCAAGGAAGCAAGAACCTCCCGCACTGGAATCATGAGCCTGCAATGGATTAACTGGCCTTGTGAGCATGATTGGCCTTTTGAGCAGAACACCTCCCCTCCCACCTTCCTTATTACTTCTAATACGCCTGAGTCCACCACCTTTGACTGATCTAAGCTTCCTGATGGAATAGGCGGTCTTACTGATTGATCGGAATTAACCAATAGGGCATATAATTGGATAAGTGGGGACCTCATGGTTAATTGGTCAAGTTCCTCCTATTGAATGGTCAAGGTGTGTTTACCCAAATAGTTAACAGTTCCTTTACCCAAAGTTCCATTAGCAATGGGCTCAGCCCTCGGAGGGCATGCATGCGTAACAGTGCCTTTCCCCTAACAGTTATGTTCCCCTTTACCCAAACAGTGACCTAAACAGCTCCTTTCCCCGAACAATGCATGCGTAACAGTATCGGTCCTTAACTACTACTGAGCCAAACCTTAAGATTGAGATCCCATGCCTGTTGACCGGGGACTGGGTTCCCTTTTATCAGTACATAATCCCGCAGAGATAGAAGCTATAGTGGGAGCAGAGGTGGGAGAGACAGTAGAGTCCAAATAAAATCCTCGGGGCCCTAACGCATTGCTACGATGTGGAATGTGATGTAGCACCTCACGAAGCATTCCTTTCAGTTCAAGAGTAAGATTCATAGCCATTCATTGGGAAGCTTGCCCCGAAAGATGCATATTATTAAGCTGTTGGTTGCTTCAGTATCAATAAGATAGGAAAAACTATTAAGTGTGGTGTGGATACAGTTATATATGATGATCCAAATGAAGTCCTAGTCCCAGATAAAGATCCACCATTTGGAGAGTGAATTCCAATTCAAGAGCCTACAGGGTACCTTTTGTAAGAGCTAGTTTGAAATCCATAAGCAAAGGCAGAAGTAACGGAGTAAATAAAAGAGTCAATTGATAAAGCCCCATAACTTGAAGACACATTCATAGAACAGACGGGTGCAGTACTAACAGAGAGACATGAACTGGTGCCCACGGACCACTCATATCTACTCCTGCATACACTCGGGCATGGATCCAACGAGGAGATAGCATGATAACCGGTCACTCGCTTCCCATGAAAGAGAATCTCTGGAAAAATCATAGTAACCTTGCTACTATTTGAGGGTGAGCGGGAGCAAAGACCGTTAGTTTCACGCCAGAGACACTCGAAAGCGTAACGACTACCAAACAATCAATAAAATGGCGTTCCAGATTGATCATCATGAGAAAGTGGTTTACCGGTTATTATTAATAGTGCACTCTCGTAAAAGCGCAATGTCAGCTAGCAACGCAGTCTTGAACGATTATGGAGAGCGATATAGTTGTTATTATATGAAATTGGCTTTCAAACTGCGATTATGTTCTTGATTCTGATCTTGATCCAGCATCATCAGTAGTAGAAGCAGCATAAGTAGTTCCTGCAACAACATACCTAGTAGCATATCTAGGAGAATACACAGCTTATCCACCAGTAGCATTTTACCCTATTCCAAGTTTTGGTACATAGTCCTAGCCAGTAGCATGGGCAGTAGCAGACCTTCCATCTCGAGATCCAGCATCAACAGCTTTACCAGCATACCTTATGACTAGTGATCAAGATCCATACCTTCGTGATGTTGTTCCAAATGCTGATCTTCGTGATCCAGACCTATAGCCAGTAATAACAGAGCTAAAAGCACCAGAGACAACATAGGTAGTAGATACAGTAAAAGCAAGGGTGTATGAACCAGTAGATTTAGTAGTTGGTGATGTATATGAAGCAGAAGTATATTATGTTGTTGACTGAGCAGATTATTCAGATGGCTAAGAAGCAAGAGCATAGGTGGCTAGAGCAGTTTACTCAGTACCATATTCAGTAGTTTAAGCACCAACAACAGTAACAGTAGATCATGTTGCTTAAGCAGGAGATCCTACACCCCTAGCAGATTCAGTTGTTTAAGCCGTTGATCCATATCCAGTCCCAGCCACAGAGGCAAGAGAAAAGGCATAGCTATAAGCATACCTAGGAGCATAAGCAAGGACAGGTACAAGTACACCAGTTGGTTCAGTTGGTTAAGCACACGTTTAAGAGTACATTGATCCAGATCCAGTCGTAGATCCAGTCTAAGTAGAATATTATATATAATCATCAGTAGTTGTTGAAGGAGCACCAACAACATACTTATAAGTTTGATAGCATGATCCAAGACCACTACCAGCAAATCCAGTAGCAGGACCAGTGATACGACCAGCACCATCAATGGCACCAGTACCAGAGCTAGTACCAACAACACCTGTAGCATAACTAGTAGAAGCATAAGTACCTGTAGTTGACCCAAGCATAAGGGCAATCCAATACCAGCAGGTTCATTTTTCAATCCAAAAGGCATGACATTATAAGAAAAACAGCCCCACTCTATTGCAAATGTAGTCTTAGTCTTATCTTCCTCAGCGATTATGACCTGATGGTATCCTGAGAATCCATCAATGAAAGAATATACCTCTTTACCTCCCACATTCTCCAGTACCTCATCTGTGAAAGGGGTGGGGAATGGGTTGTGTACACATGCAGCATTCAGTCCTCTAAGATCCAAATAGATTCTTATCTCTCCTAACTTCTTTGGCTGGATGACCATAGGACTGATCCACTCGGACTCTTCTACTGGAAAGATTACTCCTGCCTTTATCAAGTTCTTGCTTCACTTTTTCCTTATACTTCAGGTTTAGCCTGTATGGTTTCTTTTTTATTGGGCATGCATCTGGCTTCAACTTTTTTTTCATATCCCCTAAGGATCCTACTATGCCTTGCTCGATGCAGGCAAGCGGGTAAACCCCCTTTCATCTCATAAAAATGATTGGAAAACAAATCTTCATATTCACGCAGCAGCTCCACTACCTGAGTAACAGTTTCTTCATACCAATAATCTCAAATAATAGCCATTCTCGAGTTTGTGTCAGAGCCTATATTGCACTTCCTTGTATTCAAAGGCTCCTAGAAATAAGGTTGACTAGTCCTAGGGTATTTCCCTCTAATATCCCTTTCACTTGTAGTTTCATTAATCTTCATGTTTCTCAGTCCCTCTTCCTCTGTAGGGTCTTCTTTGTCTAGCTTCCTTCAACAAATTGGTCTGCTCATTCTCTCTATTTATTTGTGTAACACGCAGATGACTTTCGGGGCTCAGCTAGTGTACTCAGGTTGTTCACCTTTGAAAAGAAAATGCTTTATCTACTGCAAGAGACCAGTGAGTGCAAGATCCTCCAGCGTGAATCTAAAGGTCGCACAGAACTATCTAGACAACGCTTCCCAATTTCATTCCTATCTCCTAGTTTCTTCTTGCACGTACCAGCTTCAAGGGACAGAGTCCAAGGTGTGAACAAAGTGGTGTACCCATTCTTGTATCAGATAGCCTTTCTCTGTCCATCTCATTTGACAAAACCAAACATGTTCTTCAAGATCTCACGTACATTTGTACCTATTCCGCAATTCTAACTCCTGAGAGGGTTGGAATCGTAGAGTCATGCATTGTGCTACCTGTGCCCAGTCTGTCAAATTGTTTATATGGGTGGCCTACCAGCGTGCATGCATTCCTTTTACTGCAGCCTCCATCGATGGTAGCTATTTATCTTTTCAGACCACTTTCTCCATGCACAAATTATAGTACCGACTTCATTCCATCAAACCGGGGAAGGTCGCACAACTTAGTTCCAATCTAGCACACAGATTTCTACACATATGTGCACCTCCACGATGACATCTCATATCTGCTAGTTTTCCATCTTTCAAAAGTTTATTCTGAGTCTGTATCAAAAGATAAAATACTCCTCCAGTTGAGTTCCCAATCTACAGTAGGGTTCACATAATCCTCCTTTCACGTGGTGATATTGTATATATTCTCTAGAATAGAGCTCTATACATCATCATTAATAGGCTCAGTGAACCTATCACCTTCAGTTGGATCCAAGGGAGCCACAACGTGTAATTCCTCTGTTTCGAATGAAATCTTTCTCTACTTCAAGTTAAAGATAGCCTTGTTATAAAAAACCCAGTCTATCCCAATAAAAGCAGGATAGGGATCTTTTTCGTCCATGATATCAATGACTTCAAAATAAGCTTTGGTCTTCACTCCATCAATATTGACTTCGACATTCTCTACCCATCCTACAGGATAGATCTTATATTGATTTGCCAATCTCAGCTAGATGGGTGACCATACCAACCGTGGCCTACCCATCAACTCCCAAGTCTTCTTCGGGAGGATGTTAACATAAGATCCAAGATTCAACATCAAATCTTGCATCTCATAGCCCCCAAGCTCCATAGCCATCTTAAATTCTCTGTCTGTCTTTCTTTTCTTCTTCACATGCCTAACATGTTTCTTAGGTAAAGGTGTAGAAATATGTATATAATCATCCTCCAACCTAACTATCCATCTCATCAACAACTAAGTCAATCTCTTGGAAACATGGGGATCATTCAGAATCTTGATGCAACACTTCAAGAAGGTATTTACTTGATCTTCGAGCTGAGGTTCACATTTTTTAGGGATTAGAGGGTCTTTATGAAATACCGGTGCGTCCTTCAATGACTCCATAGCATCACGCAAGAACTGCTTCTGTTGCGTGGCCTCAAACTAGGGTGGCACAGGAGCAGCTTTCCTTATTTTTTTTTCCAGAGTCTTTTCTGCGTCCAAGCTAGTCCTTGCACCTCCTCGAGTGACCACCTGTACTCTAAGTACCTCTTCTTGCTCCTTCCTAGGCTCTGCAGTGATCATGTTACATCATCTCTTCTTTTCTTCCCATTTAGGTATAAGCTCTGGACAGTCTTATGTATCATGCTCAGTGTCGCGTCAGTGTCTGCACCGTGGTTGAGGTTTAGTACAAAATCAGGAAATGTGTCCAACCTCCCCACAATTATAACAAGTGGATGCACCTCCTCGTTCTCGACCTCTGTAACCACCTTTTAAGCCTCCCCGTCCTGCTCCCAAATTGTCTTATGTTCCCTACACACGGTAATCATCTGATGTGCACTCCTTCATCAGCTCCAAAGATCTGCAATCGTTCACATCATGCCCCATAGACGTACAAAGATCACACAAGGGTATCTTAGTGGAAGTTTGAGATTTCTGCAACATAGGACACTGAGTAGGCTCATGTCCCCAAGCTTTACATATATCGCACCAGTTAGAGGTTCCTCTGTAGGGAAATGGATTCGACGCGCCTGTCACACTATTATAGTTTCCAAGGAGTGGGCACTCATTTCTGTGACGTCCCTCTGTCCTACACAGAGTACACCACACCTTCTTACGGATTGCTTTTCCTCTTTATATCTCCCGCAGCTGGTTGGTCAAGGTGGCCATTTGGTTATGCACCTGCGCCAAGCCTGATGAGGGCTCGATGAGTCCTCCTAGTGTGGATTCCAACCTTATAGCTATCTCCAACGTGTCTTCCTGGGAGGAAATATTTTGCTGTGTAAGAGGGATGCGAATGTGGGGCAACAATCCAACAATGAACCATTCTATGTGTTGGATGTCCTGTATTTTGAAGGTCAACTTGCCTAGTAAGTCCTTGAACCTCTGCTCATAGTCCTAGATAGATTCTCCAACATCCTACTTTATCTCCTTTAGTTCTACTAGGCACTGTTGCTCTGTCTTGGGTTTTTGAAACTCTTTAACAAGGTCTCTTCTTATAACCTATATGACCTGCAAGCATTGAATCCTTACAAACGTAAGAGAGGTGCTACTTCAGAAATAATACGTAAGGGCACTTACCTTCGCTCGCTCTGCTCAGGCCTTGGAAGAAATATGCCTGGTCTTGAGCTAGAGTTATGCCTTCTAGCTCAGGCTTGAGGGAAGAAAATAGTTCCTTATTTCCCCCCTCAATTCAATCTAGCTAGCTTAGGTAAGGTTATCACTTTCCTGAACTGGTAGGATAGGTCGATCAGTCTAGGTCGATGAGCAAGTTCGTTAGGGAAAGAGAGGGTGGAAAGAACGTCAAATATAGAGAGAGATGGAACAGAACACCCCCTCCCCTATGCCACCGGGCTGTGGAACACATGGGGTTGTGTGGCTGTGGGAAACATGGGTTGCGGGGTGATCATTCTTCGAAAGCAAGCATTGACTAGGCGGGGTCGTTCCTCAAAGGGTTGAAGCGCACGAACGGACAAGGATACAGCGGTGATAGGGCTCGCTCGAGAGAGATGGGACACCTCCCTCCCCTCCATGTTGAAGATAGAGAGAGAGCTAGGAGGTATTTACGAGCGATAGCTTGGGTTATGAGAAGGTAAAGATAGAGATAGATGGAGGGAGCTAGGAAGGTAAGCCAGGTGGGGGTGGTCGTTTCTTGAATCCGCGCTTCATAATTTTTGGTTGCAAGAGAGAAGCTTCCTTTCCACCACCTGGAGTTAGGACGGTCATCATTCGAAGGGAGGCACGCCTCATTCATTCTAAGTCTGTGGGGTCAGGCGGGGCCCCTCTACGCGGTCGTTGAAGCGGATTCCTCTTCCTAAAATGGAGGCGAGGGAGCTAGATCGATACCACACTAACCCCTATATTTATTCCCTTTATTGTTTCCGGCCATTTGACCAAAAAAGCAAGGGGGGGTAAGAAGCACATGTCCCTATTCACCCTGGTCATTTCCAAATGGGTGAGCTTATTTGATAAGCGATTTGATTGGTTTTCCCAGAAAAGCATGGAAGTTAGCCACCAAGGAACTAAGTATTATGACCAGTGATTAGTGGTTTTGACTTTGATTGTGGAACGAGATCAAAGCAAGTCCCTAACGGCTTCAGAGGGAGAATATATTAGTGTAGGTAGTCCACATCAGAGTGACCTGCACTTTAGTTAACTAACGAAACTAGAGGCTCTTTTCTCCTTCGCGTGAACTGAAAGGTGGTATCACACAACAACGATCAGCCCACCTTTTTCTAGCCAATCATATGACATATTGCAATGATATGACACATTGCATGCACCCTCGGACGTCGCTTTCCTTTTTCTATCTTTTACACTTTTTGTATATCTCTTCCTATGCTTAGCCATTTCCTCGAGATCAGAAAGAAACTCTACCGAGGATAGCATTTGAGACTACAAGTTTCCTCTTCGTAACACAGACAAAGAGAATTTCCGTAATGGAGTATAACAACCCTATCCCTTAGGATATGCCGGGTTTCGGCCATAATCTCCAGGTGACACTCTCTAATAAAGGAAGTAAGGAGAAAGAGTTTCGTTTTTTTCCTCTCCCTGTCGGTCTAGTTCCTAGTTCCCCCTGGTGGAGAATGTCTCGATAGAAGTCTATCCCTGTTGGTCGAGTTTATGGATCTCCCCTTCAGGTAGAGGGGCTCTTATTCTTTCCACAAGTGCTGAGGTTCGTCGTTGCTTACTCCCTAATCAAGTTGTCGAGCCATCTTTTGTATGTAATGTGCTCTCCCTATCGGTAGTGGTTATCATCCCTTGGAGTATGCAGTCCAGAATCTATCCATCCATGTAAGTCTAGTAACGAAGTGCAGTGAGCGACAACAAACTAGAGAAAGAAAAGGTCGGACCATGGCTTCTTTCAGTACGATCGAATCAATGTTAAGTACTATTATATTATTCCTCCGCTGAGTGAAGTGAAGTCATAACGAGGTAATCAGAGGGGGATAAATGGAATTGCACATTTCTATAGATTGAACTAGATTCAAGCTAGGGAATGATCGAATTTGATATTGCTTGCTCATAGTGACATTGTAGGTTCCCCCTACTATCTACCGAGTTTACCAACCCAGAGAGAATGGGAGTTAGGGAAAGAAAGTGGTACGGATCTCCACTTTTCCCTTCTCTGGCTAACTTCGCGCCGAGAAAGCATCTACATAGCATTGTTTTGCTCTCCAAATCACTTTGTGGCTCCCCCTCTCCCTATTGGTCGAGTGCTTCTCCCCCCTCCCTCTGGTCGAGTGCATAAATGGTTGTTGTTCGTTGGTCAAATGCATAAATTCCCGCCTCGTTACTACTATAGTTAGCTCCATATGAATTGAGGAACTAAATACGTTTCCTTCCTCTGAATCAATATTTGACCCCCTCCCCCTTATAACTCCTTAATTTACCATTCCACCTAGCCAATTATTCTTAGTTTCATAGTAACGGGGTAGAGCCAACTTCTAAATGAAGGACGTAGGGATCGCGGTTAGAGGCCACCTTATAACTCAGTGAAAATACCAGTTCTTCAGAGAAAAGGTCAATAAGTAAAAAAAGAATTCAAAGGGTAATAAATAAGAAGGGTAAAAAGGCAGCAAGCTATTCCATTGGGTGTAAGCACTAAAAATAGGCCAAGTTGTTTCAGAGAAAAAGAAAAAGGAAAAGCTCGACCCCAACCCCCATATCAAGTGATAAGGTGGCATAAAACGCATTCTAAGCGGGTTTCATATCTATTCCTTCCTTCCATCCATAGTTGGAATAAAAGAAGCAGTGGCAAGGAAGCATCCAATGAGACCATCCCTAACTTGCGGCTTGGTAGGTCTATTGTAAAGCAGCAACCCTTGATCGGTTGGCGGGTGTAAAAGTCGTCTGGTGGAAAGGCACCGTGGGCAGGTGTCTCGTGCAGATCGACGCATATAAAACCGTAATATAAAGGAGGCTTGGGTTGGCTTTCTGGTTGGATGGCGGTGGGAATCGGGATGGTAGGTAAAATAGGAAGTCTTAGCTATTGGATGCATCGTAATAAAGAGAACATGGCTTTTCTCTTTGGCTAACCTGGGTATTGGTGATCGCTTTGGTGAGAATGCGAGCTCGAGTCTGTTTCGGATCGGGTAGTTAAAAGAGTATAGGTAGGGCTTGGTTAACTTCGTTATCGCTTGGATTTGTACCACTCCACTTCGCTTTGCTTCGAGCAAGGCATAGAGTGTATAGACAGGTAGGAGGTGGCAGGCAAGTAGCGTTTCGGCTCGGCATAACCATGAGAAAATCTAGGCGGGTAAGTTCGCTTTTCGGCTCTGGTAGGGTGGAAGGGTAGGCAGGTCAAATTCTTTTTATTCCCCTGATATGGCAGGTCCTCAAGTACACAACTCCAGAGCGTACCCTTCCCCTGGATTAGCGGGTCTCCAGTAAAGTACGCAACTTGGAGATCAAATGTTCAAATTGGAATAACTTATCTAAATAAAAAATAGGACTCCAAATACGTCTGGAGATGGTTATATTGCATGCTATACTTGGATTGATAGGTGTGAGCATCTCGGGTACAAAACTTGGAATTCTCATTAGAAAGATGTTCTAAAAGGCTATTGATTGGTAGCAACGTGCCATATAACGAAGTTTTTATGAAGAAAGTGGGGCTCTTTGATGGATTCCTTTAATAAAAAGTAACCCAAATGACCAATCTATGGGAGCAGAGAAAGCAGCTACCGTAGCAGCAGTTGATTCGGAACCAATTGATACGAAACAAAAAAATCCCGTGGATTTACCGGCATAAGTGAAAGAGGCAGTTCGCCAGCCATCAATATTATGTTTTCACTTTCATTCTTAGAAGGGAGCCGCTAACGCTTATACTACCCTCAATCTCACTTGTATGTTTGAACTTCGGAATGCTACTTTTCTTCCCCGATATGGTAGTTCGATAGGTTTAAAATGAAGTCTACACTCGTTTATATTTACTATTATTCCTCGATCGTAAGAAGGCAAGCTTACACACATCTATGGATGTCATTTTCCACTTGTTTCTATTGGGAAGGCCAAAATAAGTACCTATGCAGATGCAATATAGTTTTATGCACACTAAAAATACCTCCATAGGATCAAGGGTGTGCACTCTTCATCCTACTCCCCTCCTAGGTGTCAGGCTTGGAGAGCTCTCGTGCAGTAGAAGATAACCTTTCAGTGGGAGCGGTAGACGAGTGTCTGCGGGAAAAGAAAGATAAAAACTAGATCAGCCCAAAGGGGATATCATGGTCGGTAATAAATATCCTTCCTTCTCTTCGTCTGTTAGGGAGCAGCGTAACGTAACGTAGCTTCATGGTACCACGCTTCGGAGACGGTCTCTAGCTTACCGAAGACCTTAGCTTATCGACTGCACTAAGTCCACTCACTTCGTTACTCCGATAAGCCCTTTCATAAGCCCTGCCTTGACCGATAGGGGATATGATCGGTTGAGTCTACCCATATGCTTCCTTAGCTCAAAGGATCAGTTCGCACGTTTGATGAACGACTGGGTGACTAGGTGATCGGCTTCCTTATCCATAGAAGCGGGTCACTCAATGCCACAAACATGCCTAATGAATTAATCTGAGGCAGTGAACCCATACCAATGAGAGAGGCGGTGAACCCAAGGAAGGCAACAGAGGTAACTAAACTATGCCTAATGAATCAATAAGAAATGACTATGGTTCATCAGAGCGGGTAACTCCATGAAGGGTATCACCATCGCTTCCTTAGCTCCCGGGATGGTTCCTTAGTAGGAGCAGTTGGTCAATAGTAATGGTTCCTTATGAGAAGTAAACTCCCACTTCCCTTTGCCAGGGGGTTCGAGGTCAAAGATAAGATAAGCAATCCACGTATTTATGTCGAAGGCCTTTAACTAGATAGGGAAGTTAGTCTCCTTGCTACTGCTCGTCTAAGTGTTAATCACTCTCACTACCGCTCGATTAGTTTGGTCGACCCTGGTTAGTTTGGTCTAGTTGGTCTCCTCGCTACCGCTTGCTAGCATCCGTATGTTAATGAATGGATGTATTTCCTTATCCATCTATATAAATATCCATCTCCTTGCTAACACTGGAAGGGTATCCCCGAAAGTCTTTTTTTAGGGTCTTCCTGAAAGTCTATCTCTTTCCTCCGCGGTGAATCTAGGCGGTAGCTATGACGTTCGGGTTTGGGGGACCGGTGGATGAAGGAGGGGAGTTGAGTCTTAAGCAATAACATTCGGGTTTAGGGGACCCACAACATATTCTTATTTTTTCGAGTGTTCGGGTGTAAAGTCTTTATATTCTTGGGTGGGTAATTAATACCTCAACTCATATTCTTCCTTGCTTACGGTAGGGAGGTAGTGAAGACCAAGCATATAACTGTCATGGCTTTTATTCGCTTGCTTTTCTTCTTCTCTCTGCATGATTCTATTGCTTCACTTCCTTTCCTCTCCCTATTTGTCTTTCTTACTTTCGTCTCTTTTATCCGATGTACCAATCGTTACGGGGGTTTTCTCAATCGCTGAAGGCTTGCTCCAGCAACCAAAACAAGAAGAGAGCTAGCTCCTAAGCCTTACTCTTAAGCTTCCTCTTAGACGCGAGTTTATTTTGTTCTCTGGTTCTACTGACTTGCTTGCTTGCCTTACTATTGTCAATCATTCGCTAGCAGGACTCCCTCATACTCTTTATGAAGACTCTTATTCTAACCTGGATGACTCTTGAAGAAGACTCTTTTTCGAATTAGGATGGAATACAGGATCAGAACTACTCGCTTACATTAGCCGACAACAAGTTGCCCTCCCTTTCTGAGAGCTGTATTTATAATACTGCATACTAAAGAATAACTACTCCCTTGCTCGCTTCTTAGTATCCCTTGTTGGGTTGTTTATACCAATCTGATATCCTGGCTTTTCTCGCTCTGTTGTTCCCCATCCGATCTTCCTGGCTTGTGTAAGAGCATGTTGTAGGTGTAGGAGCAAGAAATAAAGCAAAGGCAAGAGATAAAAGACAGAAATCAATCATACTGATCTGTAAGCTAATTCATTAAAGAAATAAGTATCACTTGATATAGAGTATAATAAAGAAGCTATTTCATGCTTGCATGCGGAAGAACAAGAAGCAATAACAATAAGACTTGCTTCTAAGAATTCAGATGAAGTAAGTGTTCAGTGTCCGTCTAGGAATACACACAAGCAAGGAAGAACAGTAAGCTCATGATTTCTCATCTTTATGTTTTCTCCTGGCAAAGGAAGCAAGGACTCTTATTATATTAGCTCATTCAAGCTAGTGGTGATTATGCTCATTCATTCGATTGGTTCTTCTCTGGTAAGCAATTTAATAAAGAACATACCCTCTGCAAGGAAGACCCAACTCAACCTAACCCGGCAAGCGAAGCACCATGCATGCAAGGCAGTTCTGATGAAAGACTATGTACATCTTTCTATTGAATAACCTAATCAAGCCAGGATATCTTATTGGTTGACCGGTCTTCCTCTTTGTCTAACCCACTAATATAGAAGAAGGGAAGCTTTGCAAGGTAGATCGGACTATGAATGGAGGTATGAACTAACCCAGAAAGAAGAAGCCAAGCCTACAGAGTGTACCAGGTTCAGGAGTGAAAAGCAGCTTTACCTAGTGAGGTGAAGGAGCTATAAGTGAATTAATTACAGTAGTCCGGTAGTCAAGTAAGTCAGGTAAGGCAGGCACAAGACTTCACTTCAAAGGCAGTGAAACTGGTATTTTATAACTCTCATGTAGTTCCATCCATTGGTAGGTAGTTAGAATAGCCAGCTGGAACCCGCACCCAAAACAATATGATTGTTAGGTTTTGCCTCTTCCGGATCCTCGTTTTATTCTTTGGCTAAGCTAATAAACTCATCTCGGTCGGGTAAGTCTGTTGTAAATGGGATTGCCTAGAATATTTCTTATCTATGATGGGCTTGGGAAGCATTACTCCCTTCACTCGGATGGAAAGCTTTCTTATCTACCCTTTCGCCTACACAAAGGGGCTTATCGGTCCAGTGATTAACAACTTGTGCTTAGCTTACCATTCCACTTGGGTGGGATTCTTTATGGTCAGCGCCTCGTTCCACTTGGAGAAAAGAGTTTTTATTATCGGCTTATCGACCTTTTTGTACAAAGTATAATAATATTGGTTTGAACCGGGGTGGAAACTCTATGTCGTCTCCTTCTTTGTCTCTTGCCCCTGTAGGAAGAAATCGCCCAAGTGCTCACCACCAACCACCCAACCTGACACGGACGACAACAGCCTAAATAAAGTGGCATAGTTGTCGCCTCTCTATAATACATCTATCTCACTTCAACAGTCTGGCTTCTCACTCAAGTCGACAGTCTACAGCTCCCGGCAACAGGTTTGAGCGTTTCGTAGTTGCTGCCTATCCCTCAGACAGATATATATCTCCAAGAGTCTTGCTTTTCACTCGTCCAGGTAAGGACAGTCTTGCGCTGAAAGGAGGAAAATGTTCAATCATCCAAGAAATCCATCGATGTACCCCGAAAAGACATGATTTGCAAAGCCTGCTTCTTTCTCTCCAATCCATCAAGAAGAAGTGGGTGTTTGGCAGAAGTAAGTTTACAACATATGTGTTTGTAGAGTTGTTGCCTCTTCCCCATTAGTTAGTTACCCAGGAGTTAGTATAGATATATTGAACCTCATTTAGTGAGTAGCCCATGTTTTGAACCAGAAGCATGGAGTGAACCGGTACACAGTCTCACTCACCATAGCCTGGACTAGAGAGAGCCATAGGAAGAAGTATGGCTCAACGGAAAGATATAGTGTGTCGTGGTGCTTTCAATAACCTTCTTAGAATCGTAGTTGGATGGAAGTTTCACTCTAACACTTCAGAAGGAAGCATGCAAAGAAGTGGGAACTCAATCACTAGTTCAATAGACACATGTCAAGCCCGTGCCATGTCAATAAGAATAAGTATTCTACGGTCAATTGGTCGTGTGCCTATAAAAGCGTAAATAAGTAACTAGATGGATTAGTGCTTGGGTTGGAGAGATATAGTGTTATTCCTATACTGGAAAAGTGAATATATATGGGGCAGGTTGGAGAGAGAGTGTGCTTCCTGTGCTTGGCCCACCCATGCCACAGTGGAAAGTTACATTCCCTTCAAAAGGTTAATTCCCTTCAAGGAGCTCTTGGATAGAGAGAGTTATTAGACCCGGTTCATTCGTTTTGTCAAGATTCGAAAATGAATATAGTGTCCTTGGTTAAACCATGATCATTATGACCCTGAATAATATAAGGGGCTTGGGTGCACCCCCTCTATAGAAAGGCTGGTAAGCGTAAAGAAATTGGACATCATCTTGATTCAAGAAACTATGGTGGATAGTGAAAAGGCTTTCAAATCTATGTTATCTTTTCGAAAAGGATGAGTTTTCTCACCCGTGATGCTGCAAGTAGGTCCGGTGGGCAATCAGTCTTTGCAGATCCAGCATTCTGAAATAATTGATTCTGGGATTAGAACATATTTTCTATCTCTAGAGTTTGGGAGAACCTATTAAGTTGTCAATTTCTATGGCCCATACTCCAATAGATAAGAGTACTAGGAAAGGTTCTTTGGCCTTCAGTTTTGAGGAGGTGATAACTTCATTATTGGAGAATATTTTGATTTTGTACTCTGCTCTGAATCAATTTGGGGGGAGGCTAGCAGGATGGACACCCTAGCTCCATACGTTCTGAAGCAGCTGGAAGACATGCACTTATGTGATCAAAATCCCATAGAAATGGTTCCAACGAGTTGGAACATGAGGACATGGGTTGAAGGGGTGGCAAAACGTTTGGACAAATTGATTATTTCTGAAGGTTTATTTTAAAGGGAGGACAGGCTTAGAACCTGGGTAAGCTCTGGAGGGTCCTCTGACCATCTCCCAGTTTTCTTTCAAATAGAAAAAAGATGACAGGAAGCCGGCCTTTCAAGTTCAATTCTCATTGGCTTCAGGATGAATAATTCTCTAACAATGTTAAGCAGGAATGGATATTTTTGGACTCTGGCCTTCAAGACTCTGCCATGATGCAATTTAGCTCTAACCTACGAAGAGTGAAAAGAGCAACAATAATATGGGCCCAGCGAAAATTCCATGATTCTCAAAGGGATATTCTAGAAGTTGAACACAACATAGCAGATTTATTTTATCAAAATAAAAAATGGTATATTCTCGGAAGAATACGAGTCTAACTTCAAATCCCTGGAATAAAATAAGATAAGTCTCTTGGCCTGGGAGGCTGCTAAGTGGAGATAGAAAAGTCGGGCAATTTTGTTGGAATAGGGGGACGCAAACACTAAGTACTGTCACAACTATGCCAAGGAAAGGAAGAACATAAATACCATCTGGGAGCTCCTCAAAGCAGATGGATCCAAGGCCAGTGCATTTCAACCCCTAGTTGAGGACAGGGTGAGCTACTTCAATCAATTGTATAAGGACCCAGAATGAGTAAACAAAGTTTACTCTTATTCAAGTTGTGGTAGACTTTCCCAGGCTCATAGAAGAAGACACAAATGAGGAGTTGATAGCAAAGGTTTCCAAGGAAGAGCTCAAGGATGTCATTTTTGCCTTTCCTCCCGATCAAGTGAAACTAGCGCCTTTATCACTTATATAACGTTCGAGGTAGAATGGAAAGGGAAGGCTAGAAGGGAAGCAAGAAGGCTTTTCGAAAGATAGTTGGCTTTCGCTCTAACTGTTCCATCTAAGGTGGCGCTCTACACATTGGATAGTTGTTAATGCTTCCAGATGGATATGGATGGGTAGCGCACTGGGCTTTATGTCCAATGTGATGCAGGTTCAAATGTGACAAGTTAGGATATTTACCTAGTTGTTATACTTCTTTGTAGAAGGTAGCAGGAATTCTTTCGACGGATTGCGGGCTTTCATATGGAGAGCTTTCTCATCCCCCTCCTGCCCTTTTAAACTATTAAAGCTTCCCCTTTCAACCTAAAAAGCAGGCGTGGCTGGTACAATGAATCAATCGTGAAGTTTTTGCGCATTTGTGTATAAAAAATTTGATTGATGGGCTACTGACTGAATTGACGATAGATGGGATGGGTGTTCTCCAATCGCTAAACCATGTGGTTTATGATTGTTGTTAGTCCGCTACCGCTGCTCCATATAAATAGAATACCAAACCCCACCCACCTTATAGAATTTTTAGTAAACCGCTTCAATAATAATAGGGAGGGGATAAAAGCAAGGATTCGTTCTAGCTGTGACCCGTCTCCTATTGAAATGGATAGCGGGGCAAGAAGCGCAAGCAATGCCATTGAAAATCTAGCTCTCTCTCCGCAATTAATTGAGGCGTGGGAGTACAACATCTTTTAATACACAGCAATATACATTGAGCCAAACTCTTCATTTTCTCCCCTTGCCTCAGGAAGGGATTCATCGCTTGCTCTTCCGAGAGCAAGGACAAGTAACTACGTTCCTCCAAATTTATCATTTGATTGTTACCGGTCCAAGTTATTTTGGCCGGGCCAGTAACCAGGACGACCCATTCACTCAAAAGCTCTTCGAATAAGTCAACGAAGATAGCGATCTCCATTACTAATTATTATTGCACGTGGCTGCGAATTCTATGCGGTGTCCGATGTGGCCGTGGTAAAACATTTTTGAGAGAGGAACATTCCCTCTTTCTGGGGAGAAATATTCCCAAACTTATCCGGGAAGGACCACTCAAAGGACACTTTTACACAATCCAATTTGTATTATTATTTAAGTGGACCCAGTATTATTATTTAACTAGACCCAGGCTTCTTCGCCTGCACCCTCCTCTGAAGCACAGATCATGCAACGCCCCGCCCACCTCACCAGGTGAATTCAATGGAAGCTGCATCAGGTAAGTCAGGCTTACCCCGCATTCACTTCCCTCTCCTTCCCCCCCAAAAGGGGCCCCGAAGAAACAACACAGAGGAGCGGAAGTTGCCATGAACATTGGTTGAATTTACATTATATATAGATATATGTATATCTTTTCCCAGTTTCAATATTGACTTATTACTACTGGGGAATATAGTCGAGGTGTTACTTGTATAATTCTCTTTGTTTCCCACTTAGTTCTTCGTGGAGCTCTAAGGCATACATGAGAAATGAAGTTGTGCTTCCCTTCGCTGATTTATGGTATTCAACTTCATTTTCCAGCAAGGCAATTTTCTTTCTGCATGCCTGCAATTCCTTGGTCAGATCTTGTACGTTGGAGGCGGTGGCCTGAGCAGCAGCAATACCGAAGGTGGCTGTAGCTACCGGATTCTTTTGAGTATCATCCAAAATTAGAGTTTCTGTAGTTATTATAATCTCCTCGGCAACAACAAGCTTTTTCTTCTTATGTGTGTGCCTGACGATTGTTATTCTCTTATTATCGAAGTAAAAGGACTATAAATTGACTACAGGCTCACTGGATGCATCGGTTCTTCCCAGCTCCATGCCTGATGAGAAGTGACCTCCAGTAAGAGTGTCATCCACTGTAGTTGTTGTCATTTGCTGGCTCATTGACTGGGTTTCTGTCTGCTCATTGGGTGGCAGCTCTTTTTGTTCCTTCTTCTTCTGCTCTTATTTTAGCCTCTTTCTTTTTGCTTTTCTTTCCTCCTCTTGCCTTTTTCTGGTTTTCTCCTCTTCCTCACCTTCCGTTGTCAAGTGAACAATTCTTTCTGTGCTTTTTTTTATCTTCTAAAGATTTAGCATCTGCAGCTGCTTTTGCATCTAACTCTCGTTTCTTTGCTTCTCATTCTGCCTCTTCCTGTTTTTGTTTAGCATCCTCATAATCCTTCTTCTTTATATCCTCTTAATGCCTTTTCTGCTGCAATTCTTGCTTTTTTTTCTTGTCTTCCTCCGGCTTTAATCTTTGCTCCTCCTTCCTTCTTTAACGTTGTTGTGCTCTCTCAAGTACTTCCTCATATGACGTGGCTCTTCTTTCGTCCTGCTCTTCTTCCCATTCCTCGTGTGTATATGGCCACGGGTATTTGAACTGTTGGGCGTGGTTGAAACTTTCTCAAGGTCATGCCTCCTGAATCTATCTTCTCCGAAGTTGAATTCTAGTATTGCCTCTGCTTCTGTTTTGGCCACCGTACAATCGCTTAGGATATACATGACAAGCTGCAGAGGGTAGGAAGGACACAACTTCTTCTGATCTTTGTTCAGTGAAGCGTTGAACCCGTGGAGCACAGTTTGGTAGGTAATTTCTCTGATGGCTAACCTATCTGGGACATATTTTGGCAACAAGTGAGGAGGCTTATTAGCTCCGTCACTTCTGATGTAAGTATGGTCCCTGTTGATATACCAGTCCCCAATGGCACTGATTGTCTCCATAGCTTCCTGAGACAGCATTGGTGCAGTTCTGCAGAAGATGAGAGTGTATAAGGAAGCTAAGAAGTGCTCGCAGATACAAGCGTACTGCCATCTGTACTTATGCTCCCAAAGGTCTTGGCAGTAGACAAGGATTGGGCTTTCAATTGGAGTCCATTTCCAACTCATTCCTGGGAACGGTGTGGTAGCGCATAAGATGTCTAGGAAATAAGAGGACATGTCAAATTCTGGAGGGTGACGCAGAAGTAAAACAAATTTGACTTTAGCTACTGGGTCCATCATAGTAACTGAGAGGATGGCGCCCCAGTTGAACACTGACACATGGGTAACTATCTAATGCATTAGGGGCACCCAAGCTTCTTTGAAGAGGGAAGCATCCTTCTCCCCGTAAAGTCTGCAAATCATGGCAGTAGAATACTGATAAGGCTCTCTCATGTAGTGGGTAGGAGAAATGCCTACCTCCCTTGCCCTAAATTGCTTCTCAGCAATCCACCATTTACTTAACTCCTTATGATAGTCCTTGGCTTTGCTAAATCCCGCTAACCAGTCAGTGGTTAAAGCCACTTCTGGTCTCACAAATTTGTAGCATTCTTCTAAGTCTCTATCCTGGAAGGAGGCAATCCGACTTCCTGTAGCATTGACCACAATTCTGTTGTCCAAGTTTACGTGATCGACAATCCATCTCACCATCTGTACGCACGGAAAAATGGTTGGCCTAGCTGCGACATTATGAAGGTGGGACCTTCTTATATTTGCATAGGCCTGGTGGTCGGGATCTGGCTTGTCTGGATGTAAAATGGGGTATGCCTTCTCTTTCAAAACTCTATAGATTGATCCCTACTGCAAATTGTGTTGAAGACCCATGTAACTGCTGGCGTCTGAGTAGCTAGTTCTGTTGGGGTCCTTTGACTCTGTTTCCATGGAGGTACTTTCAGCCTGTGCTTCTACTAGTTTTCTCTCCTTTCTTTTGGGAGGCATGACTGCTGCAAAACATACAAACATCCACCAAAGCACCCATTATCATTAGATAGCAAATCACAAGTCAAGCATATGCTAAAACCTTGCTCATAGGAAGACTCATTCGCACTGACATTTTATTATTGCCGTCATTTTGGGAAAAACACACCGCGAGGTAGAGGGGCGTTAATGTTGGGCTATTCGCAGCATGGGTATGGCGTTTGAATGGCCAGGCCAAACGCGACAGGAAATCGCGACTCGTAGTGGAGGCAAAGGAGGTCGAGCGATCCGAGCAGTTCCAAGGTAGATTTCTCCTTTCGAGCCTAAGTACAGAGTAGGAGGAAACGGCTAGGGCTTGGCAGAAGGAATCGACATATATTTCCTGGGCAGTCATCCGCAGTAGATAGGGTTTCGTTTGAATCGAGGAAAAGAATCACGCGAATGGGAACCGGCCAAAAGGGTATGCCAAGGTAAGAACAAAGGCTGGGTTTCTTTGGCTTTCGCCCTTTGTATACTTTCGAAACCAAGCGAAAAAGAGAAAAAGTGCTTTGAATAAAGAAAATGCGGGCAAGGAATCTCTACTTACCTGGCAAGTCGATGTAACGCTTTGTTGGCAGGCGAAAATCCTGGTGGCAGTCTGTGTGTGCAGTCTTCATGCTCCTTAGACAATGACAGTTGGCGGTTTGCTAGCTGTGCAACTGCTATTCAGTGGCTAACGGAAGTTCTAATGAGTGTTTTGAAAGATTTGGGACTTCAAACCTACCGGCCAGCCTTTACATTTCATGTTATTGACTCACATGTGTGAAGGTTTTGGCCGTTGGGGTATAGGAATCCAGGTTTGAACTTTGCGCTAAGTTTTAATGGCTTTCTGGGTCATATCTAAGTTCTAGGCTTGCCAAGAGATATAGCCTTCGGCAATAACTCAAGGTTCATACTTGCGAAAGTGGTCGAAGACTATCGAATCTATGTCAAGGATCCGGGAATTCTTTCTGAGAACCTCTTCTGGTTCTTCAGAATTGGTTCTCTCTATTAATTAGGTGGTTTGGGACTTCGAACAAGGAAGAATTATGAAGTAAAAAGCATATTAGATCATTCAATCATTTTCTCATTGGTGAGGTGAGGTAGGTTTATTAGCTATTGAATTCGTGAAAGGTGCATCACACATTTTCTATCAATGGATTCTTTAGATTCATTAGGAAGAATTAACACATTGTTCTCAATTACTAATGGAGGACACTATATCGATTTCTATATACCATGCATCCAATTCAGATAGATGTTGCATCATTGAAACTACACAAGATGCATCTAAAATCAAACTATTTATTTATTCCACACTGACGGACCTGATAGACTCCGCTATACCGGTCAATGGCTACATCTAGGAGGAATACAACTAGGTGGAACCCATGAGGTATATGGCAACTGACCAATCGAAGGGGGCAACAACAAAGGCTGGGTTGGATCAACTTCACCATACCTTTACTACCTGTTATCCCCGATATCTAGGGATAACTAGGAGATCATGTCTCGAGGCCCACATGGTCCTAGACATGGAGTACCGAGAGCAGGAG
>ML778804.1:855537-873995 GCA_009831015.1 Picea engelmannii | reverse complement strand
CAACAATATAGGTGACGCAGCAGTAATATATATGTGAGCTGATTTGACATATTTAATGCATTATTGATATGATACATGGTCTTATGTTGAACATTGAATGCCTATTATTTTCTATGCCTTGTTGAAGAAGTGTTTTGACTTCGTCAACAATTGCATTTAATCATTGCTCATATATATCTATTGAAGATAGTCATTGGTTTTATGAAGTACTAATCCACTGCAAGCACATTCTAGCCTTCTTTGTTTTGTCTCACAAACAGGGGCATCGTCAGTGATCTTATCTCTTTGACTATCTCTCTTGGGCAGCAATCTGTGAAAGGGGTTTTCCTTGACTTGACCGTTACCTTTAGCCCTTCATTAAGCCAGATTGCCTTAGGGACGTCTCCCTTGGACTTGCCCTCCTAAATAGAAAGAGCTCCCCATCGAGGTGACAGTGGGTGGGGAAGCTCCTGTTACGCCGGTTTCAAGCCCTGACTCAAGCTCTTGGACCTTTCCTACAAACCGTGCGATAACACTACCTATATCTCTATCTAAGATACACAGGAACCACTATAGACAACAACACAGTAAACACATTCTTTAGCCTCGTTAACTCAGGTAGGAGCCATAGAGGAACATGTACCAAACTTCAGAAAATGATGACTATCTAAAACTCTCTTTCTTTGACTCTTTAGGGATCACTAAGCAAACCTAGAAGCTCTATAGATAGAAGCTCTTATTTCCCTCTCGCTCCTTCTGCGTCGCCCCTATGTCTTAGTAAGCTAAGGCACATTTACCTTTGGCATAGTTAGTTCCTTTGTCTGCTTCCCCTTTACTATTACTAAGGCAAATCACCTTATCGTGTTGGTGTATATAAAATCTCCATGACGACCTTGAACTTGTCCAACGCCTCTAGCTTAGCCTTCAACATCTATATCCAAATATACCGTGAGTGATCATCTATGAAGGTAAGTACAAATCGGTTCCCTCCTTGTGTGACAACATTTATTGGACCCATGATGTCACTGTGAATTAACTTGAAAGGTCTATCTGCCTTCCACCAGGCATCACTCGGAAAACTATGTTGATGCTGCTTCCTAAACATGCATCCTTCATAAACTGTCTCCACCTTCTGAAGACTCGGTAAGCCTTCCACCAAACTAGTGTTCTTCACCAAGTTGTCTTGGTTCATATGTCTGAACCTTTGGTGCCACAAATCAATCAACAACTCTGAAGCAATGTAAGAAACACATGGAGCTATGTTAAGCTTGTAGATGCCCCCTTCGTGGTAGCCATCACACACCACCTTGTTCCTCACGTCCTTGATAATGCACTTGTTCTGCTCAAACTCTACTGTGAGCCCATGGGTAGTTATCTGATGTACTGAAATGAGGTTAGTCCCTAAGAACGAAACATAAAGTACCTCCTTCAGATCACTTTTTCCCCATCCTTGAGTTCTAATGGAACTTATCCCACTCCCTGAACTTGTTTCTTGCTCCATCAAAGAATAAGGTCCAAAGTCACTTAGGGGGAAGCTCTACACTGAGGAAAGCACTTTGAGTTACACTTGAATCATTTAGGAAATAAGGGTAATTATCATCATTAGACGAATTGTAGTGAGAGAAAGAGATAGAATCAATCAGATGGTCGGTAATAACCTATCGCTTAACAGATTTATAGGCTTTTCATTCGAGGTCAAATTCTTGGAGGGCTAACATCTATTTGGTCACACAACCAGACAACACAGGTTTCATGGCTAAGTAGTATAGAGGGTCTATAGGACACTTGACCTAAATTGATTGGCCAAATATGTAGTGTCACAAGCGCTAGGTGGCGAATAATACAGCTTTTCTATATTATAATAATGAATCTCATAGTCAACCAAGGTATGGAAAACATAGTAAATGGATCTTTCCCTGGGAGGACTGTTGTTATCAAGCTACATGAGGATGGTAATTAGGGTGTTGAAGATAATAGAGACATACAAGAGAAAGGTCGTCGTGGATATCTGTGTTCTATAGGAGTATAGATTGAGTTATATAGGAGTATAGTCCTTTATCTGGTTAAGCTATGATGAGTCCTTCGCATGTGCTAGGTGAATAGTATAGTTATGGTAGTCATGGGTAGTTTCTTGATACGGGTACTAAGGAAAGTGGTTGTTTCAATGAAGCCTAGGTTGTGGTATCGTTGGTTCATGTTCTCGTCTCTTGTTGTGAGTGCTAGTGTACAGGTTAATATATCTAGTTCCTGATCCATTGATTCGTTGTATTAGGAGTTTTGTTTGCCTAAGGAAGAGTTGTATATTAAGTAATGGATTCAATTCTTGTAGTTGGTAGATGAACTAATTTTATGAGGAGTGAGAGATGAACTGATATAGTAAGAAAGTAGTCCTGTTGTTAATCTAAGGAAGAATATATATCTATAGTGAGTAATGGAATCCTAGGAGTTAAGAATAATAAGGTAATAGTAAAGGGCATAAGATGTACCGCATATTCCTTCTATTCCTTAAGCAAGAGTAGAGTTAGCTGGATATCTAGTAAAGGGCTAGTTTATTGGTCAAAGTATGAGAAAGAAGCCATGTTTAAGTTAAGTCGAAGGTCAAGATACTGCATACCTGTTTGAAGGGCTACTGTTGATAGGTAAAGTGATGAATCACCATATCTAATAGTATTCGAGTATCTTATGGCTTCATGTTCCTTCTCTCCCCCTAATAAGACCCTCTTTACATACCTCTGCTTCCCTTCCAGACTTGCTTTTCGGTACTCTTGGTGTTGGTCTCCTGCTCCTGGGGTATAAGGAGGGGAGAGTTGGGTTAGTTGGATGGATCATTGATCGCTCTTCTTATTGTTATTCCAAGCTATGAAGAGCGACCAGTAATCCAATCCATTAAACTTTCTCTCTGATCCCCTTATACCTGGTGTTATACCCCCCTATCGTAGTTCCATATACCTGTCATGGTTTACTATAAGTTTCCTAACTAGTCTGCCATATTCCGGTATAGCTGAGCCTATCGGTTCTTTGGTCATTAAAAGAGAAAATGAATGTCAGAAATCTATGCTTCTGTTATGTCACGATGTGATCGGTCGTGTATTCGGAATTCTATCCGCTCTCTATGTCCTATCGTAGGAGAGAGAAATGTCTACCTCTGTTATTATACGATACAGGGTAGTTTTTTGTTGATGTTGGAACACGGCGCATAACTCGACTAATGGTAGGTGAATCCCTATCTTATGCGAGGTGAAGAATTGATTGATCAGATGCTCTCAGTGATTTGAGATGCTCTGTTATTATACGGTGCAGTCTAGATTGTTCTTATTAGTGAAATAGAATAGATAGGAATAAGTTGTTTGTTCGAGATAGTGAGAGTAAGGTGAGAGTTGTCTAGTTGAATAGCTCGATATCGTGATGGTAATTGTTATAGATTGTTTATTATTTATTGATTGACTATCACGTGGAAATGGCTGATCTGCTATTATATGATGCAGAGTTGTGTTGCTGTGATGCAAGGGACGTGTTTAATCCGGGTGAAACCGAGGTAACCGGGAGCTGTAGCAAGGTAAGTCTCTGTTGGTGGTAGTTGATTGGAATTCTTGTCCCCTCTTGAGAGATACCAGTTGCTTATAGTACAATGCATCCTTGTAATTGTGAGATGCATGGGCTACCTATATTGGTTAGTTGATGGGTGAGTTGGTTTGTTGGATCTGGGATACATAGATGCAGTAATTATTAATTATATGATGCAGGGTCTGAATTCAGTGATGCATAGTAGCGTAGTTAAAGTGATGTGATTGATTGGTGAGTAGATCGTTGAGTTCGACTCTCAACTGTTCTATTACGATACACGGTCTGATGATGTATAGTATGATAGGTTGGTGAGTGGATTATTTGTGGTTGTTGTGGTTTATTTGTTCGATGATTGCTTTGATCTTCCCTCTCTATATGCTTGGACTGTTATAATACGATACAGTTTTTATTGTTCCTCTGTTGGTGTTTGTAGTTGACTAGTTGATGTTGCGTTCTGTCTTGGTTGATTCATGCATTGTTCTCTCTCAGCTACAGTAAGCTACATTATGTGAGGTAGAGTAAGTTGTTGGTATAGTAGGGGTAGTTTTCTGAGTGAAACCTCGATGAGAAGCTGTGTTTAAGTAAAGGTAAAGTAGGGGTTAAGTGCTGTGGTTGATCGTTGATTTGTCCTGGTAGTTTTATGAAGAAGATGCAAGAGCTTCCTTTGATTCCAGTTGTAGTAATAGACAGGTTGGGTAGTTGTCTATAGCGAGTAATTGAGTCCAAGAGATATGTTATAGTGATAGCTTATAGTTCCTAAGCTAGTTAGAGTGAAGTATAAGTATTATAGTATCAGATCCTTATATCTTATTGATAACTTTCAGAGTATTCTCTGTGTTTTGTTCAGTAAATGGAAAGTTTTATTCACCTCTCTGTCTCCTTGCTAGATGCACGAACTGTTATTAAACAATGCACGGTCTGAATTCTGAGATGCATAGTGGTAGTAGAGTGAAAGTGAGTTGATTGGGTCGGCGCTGCACCCTTGTTTCGATGATGCATGCTTGTTGTTCTGTGGCAAGTATATGAAGAGTCTAGTGGTAGATTCGATAGTGGTGTTGTATGGATAGTGTTAGATGATGTTTATAGTTTCGATGTTTCAATAAATATTGTATATAGAGCTCTATATAGTTATTTATGGCTGTTGTTCCCTCTCGATATGGGTTGAACTCTTATGATACGATACATGGTGGTAAGTTTTGATGGATGAGGATTGAGTGGATAAGTGGTGAAGTTCGGAGTAAAGTGGTGCATGGTGTCTTTCTCCTTGGTATTGTGTTGACCCATAAGTGAGATGTTGGTTGTTTGTTTCATGCTTGAGTCCTATGTTCGACCTTATTGTATGATGCAGCAGGGTCCTTGAGTTGAGTGAACTGTTGTGTTGATCATTGTATGGCTGGTGAGCGGTGTTGTTAGTAATCAAAGTTTGGGTAGTTGTATTAGTAAACCCTTTATGCAAAGCTGTGTTTAATTCAAGGCTAAGGGTGAGGTCCTGTGTTGTTGTTCCTAATAGAGTATCATTTATCTAATCTAGCCTAATGTTTCTCATTATCATATTTATAATCGAGTATAATCTTCCTAATGCTCCTCGTACTAAAAGGTAAAAGATAAGATTCCTAATGTTGAGTATATTATTAATGGGAAGATATATATATATATATATATATATATATATATATATATATATAATCCCTAATATAGATAGAAGAACAAAATGAGTCTAGTATTGGTGGATATAACAGAATCTCCACTTATACCTGATGCTAAGAACTAAGAGAGTATCTAAGCTTTTCTAACGCCAGGATCATGCAGGTCGTCGTGGAGATGGGGAGGCTACGATCTGCCAATCTCCTACCTGATAATCTCCACTAATATAAACTCCTACTTGTCTTATTCAACTACACTGAAACCTTGCTTCTTAGGCTGCTTTCCATGCTCCCCATGTACTCTATCTACTATAGGTACTTTAGGTCCCTTCATTACTGGCTCGGATGCTTCTTCACCATTTGGACCTGGCACTATAACTGGCTCTTCATTCCTGTCCCTTGGCTCAGTATCTCTATCTCTCATAAACTAATCCCTAGTAGCCTTCTTTGCCCTAGCCTTTGCTTAGATCGGTCAACCGGGGTATAGAACTCAATAGTCTCAGTATCATGACTAACTAAGTCCCGAATTCGACTTCACACCTCCTGGATAATAAATCATTAAACCATGTGTTCCCTAGTCATCAATCATAACCCATACCAAACACCAGATGGCTTCTTCGTTTCTCATTGACCTAATTACAGGCCTATCATTCAAGCAGAGGGTCACCTATCATGAAATCATTATGTTATCTTCTTTACCAAAACATGCATCCACTCCCTATTACTTCTTCCATATGAGCCAAGATCAACCGAATTACTCAATCGGTACAACCATCACCAAAATACCAGCTAGTTATCCCTAGTACAAGGGGACCACGTAGTACAGACAGAATGACTCACACCAAGTTCATCAATCACGTACCCGAAGATGGAAATTGGTATCTCTCTGGTATGCCATGGATGAGTAATGGGTGGTGGTTATCCATTCCATGCAGGAGCAGTCGTTATCTACACATAACCATACCTACGATACGTATGATACATTATCCCATCGCTATCCCTAACCCTACAGAAGAATAACCTTTTTTGCTTCAGTCGAGCGCCTCCGGCCAACGGAAGATATGTTATTCCATATTTCCATACATACAATATAGGATAACTGCCCAGCCCAATATTGGATGGCTGTCTAACTGCCCGATGTCGGATGGTTGTCCAGTGATGGTGTTGTTCTCCCTTCGTTATCCCATGCGTGAGATGCAGTCGTTCTCTCATTCATATATATATATATATATAACATATTATACATACGGCATAATATTACTGTCCGATGACTGTCCAGTGATTTTCTTCTCCCCCAATGAGTGTTGTCGGATACCCCAGCTGTGCGTTATGCCGTGTCTGAGATGACTGTCTCGGTATCCCATGCATGAGCAATGAGTATTTATAGTTGAATGAGTAGTTGTTTTCCGTCCCTAATCCTACATACAATACTTTATCTATAAATAACCCATACACACGATACGTACGAGACTTTATATCTATGAATAACCCCCTATATCTATATAGATTTCGAGCCTTCAATCATTCTATGAGAATAACCTTCTCTGAGAAGTAAGTGTATACATACCCATGGCAGTTCCTATCGGTCGAGTGCCTCCGGCCAGGAGAGAGGAATAGTCGTGCTCCTCTCGTTGCCCAGCCTAGTATTTCCCGGTAGTTTATGGAGGACCCAGCCCAGTATTTGACGTATGTGTGGAACTGATGTCACGCCCGCATAGGTGATCTCAATCATCCCTATCCGCTGATGGGCCATCTGAAATGCTCCCACCAATAGATTCAGTCCGTCTATTCTTTCTATATGCTCCACAACACACCAATATAGTGTAGTAAGGTCAGGTAAGTGAAGTATATAGTAAGTTCGTTTAAGTCTGTATAGTATATATAGTCCAAAACACCGATATAGCCAAGTCAGTATGGATATTCTATGTAAGGGCGGGGCAGTCCAGTCTATGTCGGGTAGTCTATGCTCCTTATTGCTGTCAACCTTGTTGATGTTAGGTGGAAGCCAACTCTGATCCCAACCAATCCCAGCAGTGCAGCTCTGATACTAGATCCCAACCAGTGTTTCTGGGTGCATCTCTGATCCCAACCAGTGTATTGATGTTGATCCCCACCAGTGTGCTGGTGTTTTGTTGTGGTTGTGATTAATATACTCGAGACGAGGAATTTCTCAGGTACAATTGCTTCCTTTCCATATACTAGATTAAATGGAGTATTCTTGATAAGATTCTTGACATTGGTTCTGCATGCCCAAAGGATTGCTGGTATGTGTTCATGCCAATCATCCCTATTAACAACCAAAATCTTTGTAATCCAATTTCCATAATCTTGTTAAAGGATTCTACCGTTTCATTAGCTTGCGGATGGTAGGGACTACTTGTGTGAAGTTGTATGAATAACTCTTGGGTCGACAATGCAACCATTTGTTCAAGAAGTATCGACCCTGACTCACTTGTTAATCTTTGCAGACATCCGAACCTTTTGATGATGTGCTCCAAAATGAACCTGGTGATCCTAGTATTAGGCTCTAGTGTTAAGCTTTGTAATCTGTGAGCTCCTATAAAACCCATAACTAAGAGTGATATGTGTGTTATATGCATCTTATTATGAAACCCAATGCCATTTGTTATATCAGTATTGTTGATCCGCTTCTATTCCATATTCATGTCATCCAACAAATACAACATTGTATAAGATCAAATTAGGCATATCTACTACTATTCCCATTGAATAAGCATGATGGGTGTATTTCTACTATTTCCATTAGTTTACTTGGGTTCATGATGTGTAATTAGTTGGTATTGATACTCTATGTAAGAACTATAGACTCCCAACTAATTTGTATTGTATAATAGTGTACAACTAGTCTGATCTTTATTACGTTCAATATGGTGAATAGAGCTCAAATACGATACAAGGCAATGTACGAGGATCTATTACCCTTTTTAGTATTGTTACCATAAGTATTCACATTACTCTGTTCTAGTAACAAAGCTGTAATGACTCTTAGCTCTACTACGAACCAGTGATCATAGTATTCATCATGCTTTACGAGTTAGTTATTACAAGTAGATCCCTAATAGTTACACAATTGTAATCAATATAGTTGCTTATAACTGAATACAGCTTGTTACATGCTTAGATAATACTTATTATCCCTAATAAATACAATAACATTAATGGTGTAAATCCAACAGTATTGTCAAAACATAGGCCTAATAAGAGTCATGAGTGATCACTATTGTAAGAGTCATCATGTATAACTATGTACACTGTAAGCTACTTGTTCTACCATATGTAAGCTTAATACTATGATTCCCATTATTAGCTTAGGTTTCATGGTTGGTGTATTACAGTATAGTATGATCACGTGGTTAGTGTAGAGTGATTACACCCTTATATTACAGTATTAGTATCATAGTTATGTGATAGGCGTCTAGTCTTATTACCCTATGTCACAGTGTTTCCATAATAGTTATCAAGCTCTATATTATCGTGAGCTTCATGCTTTGATTAGACGTATGAGATTAGTAGTAATGATGCCTTTATACAAGCCCAGCTTAGGTCACTATGAACAAAGGTATCTATCATATCAAGTAATTGTGTTTCCATAATCATTAAGCTCTATATATTGAATACATAGGTATACAATCCATATTACACCATATTAGTAACAGCTTTATATTCCATAACCAATGGTAATAGTAGAATGATATCGAGCTTGGTTGAATAAGGTGATATCGTGAATCAAAGGAATGGGAATCAGTCATGTAGAGATCATAGTACTAACATGAGCTTATATTGTAACCACTAGTATGAACAAGTAGTAATGATATGGTTATAATACTAGTTATAACTCTTATCATGATATGGGTTCCTGTATTGTAATTAGTAATCAAATACGATCACACTTACTACTAATTATGAATAATACGTAAGTTGCTTCTACTAATGTACGTGCTATCAAGCTTAAAGATGTAAGCAATTACAGAGATAAGTTGTTCCATAACAATGGTGTTACATAGATAAGCTTATGTTATACTACCCTGTGAACAATAAGGGTTACTTATTAGGCATATTCCAGCTCTAATACAGTCTTAATATGAGTCATAGCGAGCTTTATACTCGTGATAAGTGAGAAGGTGTATAAATCCCATAGAGATTCAGAATGAACAAAGGTTACTTATCCATATCGCATTGGTACTAAGCTATACCAGCTTGTATACGTTCATAAGGTGTTTGCTTCTACATATGTGATTCCATAATGAAGATGTGTTATAAGCTATACTATGTAGTTAAGAGTTGTTTGTAATAGAAGTGATATGATGATTCCTGCTTCATTTCCCATTGCTTATTGATAGTGTTCCTCCTTGTACTCATATCTATACAGTATTTATTATGATTAACACGTATACTAATAAGAGTTATTCCAATGAGCTTAATGTGTGTAACTAACCAATACGTGCAATGATTACAAGTGATTCCAGCTTTACTAATATGAGTAGAGTAATGGGCTTGAAACACCTATTCATTTATACAGGTAATACATGCTTGTGATACTAGCTACTTATGGTTCCATATATGTTTAAAGCTTAGATACTGGTATAATCATTACATAGATCAAATGGTTACAAGGGTTTGAATACTAGAACTCTTGTTAAAATTAGGGCAGTAAAGAAAAACAAAAGTGTCTTTTAAATTTCAGTGAGTATAACAACTAGAACATATGTTCAAAAAACAAATCTATACTATAAGAACAGAGAAAACTGAAACATATCAGATCTAAGCTAGTTTAGGTATCCAAAGTTAGAGAGTAGATCTGGAATAGACTCTAGTTAAGATCTATAACGTTGGAATAAAACTAATACTGAGCTAAACTCAATCTACAAATCTAAACTCAATACAATCTGATCATGAACAGTAAGGCACACTACAAAGTAAAAGGTAAACTCAGTATACTGTCCAGATCTAATAACTTTCAATGCTGATACATAAATCTAGATAGATCAAAACATCATAGAACTCAAGGCAAAATCCAGATCTGAAGATGATAAATAGATTACTTACCTTGTCCTGAAGTCTTACCTCTGAAGAAGTCACAGCCAACACTAGAGATGCAGAACCATTTGTAATTATGCTCAAACAAAGTCCAGCTCATAGATCCACCATATAGGTTGGATCTCTTGCCAAGAGATGAAGGAACTTTCTTGCCACCAATAAGATAGAGCCACATGGATACAAATCTAAAATCAAACCCTCAACAGAAGTTTCAAATACCCAAACCCTCACTCAGAAATTTTGTTTATAAAACCCTCACACAAAGTAGCATAAGGAAGGCCAAAAGCTCAAGGAAAGTGGTCACAATCTGAACCAAATAGAAAACACCCCACAGCAGAAGAGAGGGCGACACTCACAGTCACACCACAGTAGCAATTAGGAGGGGCCGCACCACAGTCACCCTACAGCAGAAAAGAGGGCGGCACCCACAGTCACACCACACAACAGCAAATAGGAGGGGCCGCACCACAGTCACCCCACACAACAAAAAATAGGAGGGGTCGCATCACAATCACCCCACACAGCAACAAATAGGAGGGGCCGAGCCAGATCACAAGAGGGAGCCGCAACAACAAAACTCTCCAACAAAGAAGAATCGCAGCAATAAAGCACTTCAACAACAGATAACAAGAGGGTCGCAGCAAGGAGAGAGGATCCGCACACTTTAGGAGCATCAAAAAATAATAAGGTGGATTGAGAGGGGTAGGGGGGTTTAATTTATAGTTTAGGCTAGGGTATAAAATAAATTAAATTAAAATAATTATCATTAAAAATATCATGTTTAAATTAAATAATTTAAACATGGTATAAGTAACATTTTAATTTAAACTTTATTTAAACCTTAAGACAAAACAACATAAAACCCCAGACCAACACAAGAAAGGGTAAGGGAGGGTTAAGGAGGGTTTACAAGGTGGCAATACTCGTTCATTCATTTTCATGGTGATCTTATTACTTTATCATCATTGCATATGGGATACATCCCTCATGTGGTCATGTCCTCCTTCAAGGAGGGTCATACACCAACAAAATACTTGATCGAGGATCAAGTTGCCCCGGAACTTTTTCTGAGGTCTTATCCACCAATATCCAAGACCAAGGATCAACCCATGCCCCAGGCATGGGTACCCTGGACATTTACAAGGGCCCTAGACATATCTAGGGGCTTTTAACTGCTTGGTCCTAGACCAAGAACCCCAGTCATCTACTGGGGGCCCTCTCAGGGGTCTTATGCCATGGCACTGACTGTTTGGTCCCAGACCAAATCTCCAGGAGTGCACTGGGGGCCCTAGATCTCAGCTAGGGTATTTTCCATCCTCTCGGAGAATGGCTCTTGCAGCTGCTATAAATTTAACACTCCCTCTCATCAAGAGAGGCATTCTCAGCTACGCCAAGCTTGTCACGAAAGTATACAAACTTTGTTAGGGACAGTGGCTTGGTTAAAATATATGTTGTCTGTTTTGTTGTTAGAACATACTGAATGCTGAGAACGTTTTTCTGAACCATGTCCCGGACATAGTGATATGTCATCTCAATGTGTTTCGATCTGTCGTGAAACACTGGGTTCTCAGTGAGCTTTATATAGCTCTGATTGTCACAGTGAATGACTGTGGGTTCAAGCTCTGAACTGAACAAGTCTGAGAGTAGCTTTCGGAGCCACACTGTTTCTCTACCAGTAGCACTAGCAGCAATGTATTCTGCTTTTGCAGTGCTTTGGGCTATGGAGACCTATTTCTTGCTGGACCAGGAAATCATTGTTGAACCCAAACAGAAGCAATATCCGGAAGTACTCTTCCGATCCACTGTACTACCCATCCAATCTGAATCTGTAAAACCATGGAGCATTACACCTCCACTGGAGGTGTATCTGAGACCATAAGCTATAGTCCCCTGAACATATCTCAGAATATGTTTTACTGCAACCATATGTATATGCTTTGGTTCACACATGAACTGACTAAGAGCATTTATTGCATAAAAGATGTCATGTCTCGTATGTACGAGATACATCAAAGATCCAATGATCTGTCGATATAAAGTGGGGTCTTTTGGATCTGAACCTGTGACTTGATCTTGAAGTTTCTTTAGGTTAGAGATCATTGGAGTTGTCATGGACTTGTAGTCCATCATGCCAAATCTACAAAGTATATCAACTGCATATTTACCCTGTGAGAGAAAAATCTCTCCTGGTTTCTGCCAAACCTCCAAGCCCAAAAAATAGTGCATGAGCCCCAAGTCTTTCATTTCAAATTCTTCAAAAAGCTCCCTCTTAGTCTGAGCTATCAAGTTTTCCTCTTCAATGAGGAACATATCATCCACGTATAAGACTAGTATAACTGGATGATTTTGAACAGTCTTTATATAAAGATTTGGATCTGCTATGCTCTTGGAGAATCCAAGACTTTGTAGAAAACTGTCTATTCTACCATACCAAGCTCTCGGAGCTTGTTTCAACCCGTACAGGGCTTTCTTGAGTTTGCACACATGAGATCTTGTATCATGTATCACAAAACCTTCTTGTTGCTCAATGTAAACTTCTTGTTCAACTTTATCGTTAAGAAAAGCAGTCTTAACGTCCATCTGGTGAAGTTTCCAACCAAAAATTGCTGCAAGTGAGATAACAATTATGATTGAAGTATACCTGGCATTTGGATCAAAAATCTCATCGTAGTCAATTCCTTCTTTCTGAGAGAAACCACAAGCCACAAATCTCACCTTGTATTTCTCAATGCTGCCATATGTTGCATGCTTTATCTTATAAATCCATTTAGAAGTTACCACAGATTTATCATGAGGTCTAGGAACTACGGTCCATACATCATTATTTAAAATAGAATCATATTCTTCATTCATAGCATCTTTCCATACTTGATGTTTGGAAGCATCAACAAAAGTGGAAGGTTATGAATCAATTACAGTATTTAAATGAGCTATGAGATCGGAGTACTTATCTGGTTTCTTGTTTTCTCTGAAGGTGCCCTTAGGAGTTGAATGCTTTTCTGCTTCTTTCAATATCTCCCGACACCAGGCTGGTTTCCTTTTGACAGGAGGTATCTCCATTGGAAACTCAATAGAGTCCCTAGAGGGATCTACTAGAAGTTCAGAGGTTTCCTCCCTCTGCTCATCTGGAAGAGGAGAATCAAGTGGTGGAGCTTCCTGCTCCTTTGAATCACATGGAAGTTCTCTGGCCCGACGAAAAGTTGTTTCTTCATGAAAAGTCACGTCTCTGCTTACTTCAATGAACTTCTGGCCAGGGATATAAATCCTGTAAGCTTTTGAGGTCTCACTATATCCCACAAAAGTTTCTTTCTTACCAGAGGGCTTTAGTTTTGTCCTCTTCTCTTTTGGAATATGTATATAAACTGGGCTGCCAAAGATTCTTAAATGATCAACTGAGGGCTTACATCCGGTGAAAACTTCTTCAGGAGTTTTCTCTTCAAGGGCTTTGTGAGGAGATTTATTCTGAATGTATACTGCAGTACTGGCAGCCTCAGCCCAAAGTGATAGAAGCAAGTTTTGATCATGCATCATAGCCCTGGTTGCTTCACATATAGTTCTATTCTTTCTTTCAGCAACTCCATTCTGTTGAGGGTTGTATGGTACAATTAACTCCCTCTTAATTCCAGAGGCTCGACAGAGTTCGTCGTATTTGAAGGAGTCAAACTCTTTACCATTATCTGTTCTGAAAACTAGGATGTGTCTTCCTGTTTGATTTTCAACAAGATTCTTGAAATCTTGAAATCTGCTAAAGGATTCATCTTTAGTTTTTAAGAAATAAATCCAAGTTTTACGCGAACAATCATAAATAAAAATGATATAATAAATACAAACATTCATAGAGGGTGCAGACATGGGTCCACAAAGGTCAGAATGAATTAAATCCAAAATTCCATTTGATTTTATGTTACTAAGAGGATAGGGTTTCTTTATGTTCTTACCAAGTGAACAACCTTTACAAACACTATTATGCTCAACAGAAAATATTGGCATACCTGTCACCGTCTTTTGCAAACCTAGAAGTGCATTGTAATTGAGGTGTCCAAGTCTCCTGTGCCAAAGCTCGTAGGGATTGATCGTCTCATGAACTAGAGCTTGAACAACCTGACCTGAAAGCTTATAAAGTCCACACTCACGAGTTCCAATGGTTATAGCAGTACTTAAATCTTCATTTGAGGACAATAAGAGGATCTTTCCTTTGGAGAAAGCTACTGAATAACCTTTACTTTCTAAAACTGGAACAGAGATTAAATTTTTCTTTAAACCAGGTACATAAAGAATTTCATCAATGTGAAAGATATTACCTGAAAGAAACTGGAAAGAGGTAGAGCCAAAACCTTTTATGTCATAGGTGCCATCATCACCTATTTCAACCTTTGCCTTGAATTTCTTGTCTTGATAGTTTGTAAGGTTTTGTTTGAAGCCTATCATGTGTCTGGAAGCACCACTGTCTATTAGCCAAATCTCCTCTGATTTGGTGATAGTGCTGAAAAGAGCGGAGATGAGGTAATATTCTTTATGTTGTTCTTGCTCTTTGGTGGCAGCTCTGGTTTGTCTTCTTTGAGGCTCCTCTTGGGGTTTAGCCTCTTCAGTGGCAACTGAGGCTTGAAATCTCCCTCTTCTTCTCTGCTGAGAGGGAGGACTCATGCAGTCTTTTGCATAATGTCCTAGCTTATTGCAGTTAAAACATTTAACTTTAGATAAATGAGGATTGAGATGAGATAGCTTACCTTGGGGTTTCTTACCTTTGCCTTTTGATTGAGGGAACTTCCTCCATTTCTTAGTCTTTGCTGCAAGGGCATGATCTTTCAAGACTGAGAAGTCATTTATGCTAGTTAATCTTCCTTCTTCTTCTAAGCAGTCATGCCATAGTCTTTCAAAATTAGGTTGGGATTCTCTTCCATTCACGGATGCAAGAAAAAATCCCCAAGCATCAGGAAGTCCATCAAAGGTTGTTTGAACAAGGTCATCATCATCTACTGGGACTCCTATTGCAATAAGTTGATCTTTGGTTTGAGCTATCTTTGAGAAGAAGGTGGCAATTGTATCATCCTTTCCCATTTTCAAAGTACGTAATTGTTTCTTTAAAATTCTTTTCTGAGTGGGTGCCTTCTTCTCATATAGGTTAGCCAAAGCATCATAACACTCTTTGGAAGTCCTTAGATGACCAATGATGGGCATCATGTTGTCCTTGATAGAATCAAAGATGATTCTTTTAGCCTTGGTTTGTTTCCTTTTGTATGCTGCCCTGACTGTGTTTGAGGTAGGTTCTTCAATATCCCTAGAGATCAATTCTTCTAAATCATTCTCTTCAAGAATGTTTACTATTCTGTATTTCCAAGCATTAAAGTTGGCAACCCCTACAAGTCTGTCTTCAACCTTAACTGATGAGGAAGCCATGCTTAGATCTGAGTTAGTTTAGATGACTGAAATCTGCAAAACAACCCTAACAAAGTAGATCTGTGTAGGCTCAAGGTTAGATCTTTGAGCTCTCTTCACACCCTTAGCTTTGATACCATGTTAAAATTAGGGCAGTAAAGCAAAACAATAGTGTCTTTTAAATTTCAGTGAGTATAACAACTAGAGCATATGTTCAGAAAACAAATCTATACTATAAGAACAGAGAAAACTAAAACATACCAGATCTAAGCTAGTTTAGGTATCCAAAGTTAGAGAGTAGATCTGGAATAGACTCTAGTTAAGATCTATAACGCTGGAATAAAACTAATACTGAGCTAAACTCAATCTACAGATCTAAACTCAATACACTTTGATCATGAACAGTAAGGCACACTACAAAGTAAAAGGTAAACTCAGTATACTGTCCAGATCTAATAACTTTCAATGTTGATACATAAATATGGATAGATCACAACATCATAGAACTCAAGGCAAAATCCAGATCTAAAGATGATAAATAGATAACTTACCTTGTCCTGAAGTCTTACCTATGAAGAAGTCATAGCCAACACTAGAGATGCAGAACCATTTGTAATTATGCTCAGACAAAGTCCAGCTCATAGATCCACCATATAGATTGGATCTCTTGCCAAGAGATGAAGGAACTTTCTTGCCACCAAGAAGATAGAGCCACAAGGATACAAAGCTAAAATCAAACCCTCAACAAAAGTTTCAAATACCCAAAACCTCACTCAAAAATTCTGTTAATAAAACCCTCACACAAAGTAGCTTAAGGAAGGCCAAAATCTCAAGGAAAGTGGTCATGATCTGAACCGAATAGAAAACACCCCATAGCAGAAGAGAGGGTGGCACCCACAGTCACACCACAACAACAATTAGGAGGGGTTGCACCACAGTCACCCTACAACAGAAAAGAGGGCGGCACCCACAGTCACACCACACAACATCAAATAGGAGGGGCCGCACCACAATCACTCCACACAGCAACAAATAAGAGGGGCCACACCACAGTCACCCCACACAACAACAAATAGGAGGGGCCAAGCCAAATCACAAGAGGGAGCTGCAGCAACAAAACTCTCCAACAAAGAAGAACCGCAGCAATAAAGAACTCCAACAGCAGATAAGAAGAGGTCCGCAGCAAGGAGAGAGGATCTACACACTTTAGGAGCATCACAAAATAATAAGGTGGATTGAGAGGGGTAGGGGGGTTTAATTTATAGTTTAGGCTAGGGTATAAAATAAATTAAATTAAAATAATTATCATTAAAAATATCATGTTTAAATTAAATAATTTAAACATGGTATAATTAACATTTTAATTTAAACTTTATTTAACGCTCAAGACAAAACAACATAAAGGCATTAGCAATTTTTTTTGGTCGATGGCGGACTGTGCGAGCCTAGGGTTTTGAAAGTGCGAGTCGCCTGAGAGGTCCAATGGCGGCGCCAGGGGGTGGGGGGTCGGCCCCTCCTCCGCCGAACCCGTGCAAAGAGGCCTTCGCAAGGCTGGTCACAAGCTGCGGGAAGAAGTCGATGGCTCCAGCGATCCCGAAATTTATCAAGAAGCTTGAGGATATCCCAGAAATAGCCCTTCCTGAAGAGAGACCAATGCAGATCGCCCTGGCTTTGTCTCAGCGTGGTCTCGTGGGACAGTTCATGGGCCTATGGCCGTCCTCTAAAACCACCGACGATTGGATACAGCGCAACTGGAAACCAAATATGGCAAAGGGAGTTACCTGCTACCCTGTCGGGAGAGGGTATTTCGTTTTTGAATTCATTTCTGAAGAGGATCGTGACCTAATTTTCAGGAACAGCCCCTATTTTATGGGCTTGCAGGGTCTATATTTGAACAAGTGGTCTCCGGACTTTGACCCCATGATGGATACGCCCAAAGAAGTGTCGGTGTGGGTCAGGCTTCCTAACCTCCCGATGCACTGCTGGGACTCAGAATCTCTGCAAAGGATAGGGAACGGGGTTGGCAGGTATATAGACAGAGCTGACAACCGTGGCCAGTACAGCTGTGCCAGAATGTGCGTGGAAGTCAACTTGGAAGCAGGGCTCCCAGAGGCAGTCAAGCTCTCCATTGGTACCTGGACCCATTTCCAGAAGCTCGATTATGAGCACTTGCCTTTCAAATGTAGGAACTGTCAGGAGCACGGCCATTTTCAAAGGAATTGTCCTAAATCCCAACCTAACGGGAAAGAGGATGTAGAAGGCTGGCAAAAAGTTAAAAGAAGCAAAAATGCGAATAACGCCAGAGGCAAGGATAAAAGGACACAGGAACCCCTCAAGGATAGCCAAGCCCTCCACAAAGACCCAGAAGGCCCTCAATCCCTCTCTAATCCCTCAGCCTCCAACGGGAATGGAACTCCCTCGGCCAACCCTGCACCAATCTCACCCATCAAGCCTCCGAATCAGAACAGCGAGCACTTCAGTCTGAACTCGACTGAAGACATGGAGATACAGGATGAGGAAGCCGACGAAGTCAGTAGCCCAAAAGGCTCTCCGGAGCAACCAAAGCGAGGTAGAAAGTCTGAAAAGAAAAGAAGAGAAGAGCAAGCTAACAAGGAAGTGGCCCTAGGCATCCAGCACACACTTCATGAGATGCCCCACACAAGATCAGGAGCTAAGCCGGGGAAAACACCGAAATGTGGACCCCCTCCCCCCCCGAATAAATAATGCAATACGTCTCCTGGAACTGCAGAGGACTAGGCAGTAAAATAAAAGAAGAAGCCTTACGGGACATTGTAAGGATGGAACGCCCAGAAGTCCTCCTTATCCAGGAGACGAAAA
>ML778804.1:811605-852722 GCA_009831015.1 Picea engelmannii | reverse complement strand
TGCAGCAGGTTATAAGGCGGCCTTAAACTCTCCCTGGGTTCCCCCAAACCCTGGTCGGTGGCAAGCTCTCTGGAACTTTCCCTCTATTCCCAAAGTGGACCACTTTGCTTGGACCTTAACCCATAATAGCATTCTAACCTTCAACAATCTCCAGAAGAGGGGCTGGGAAGGCCCGTCTCGATGCCCTCTTTGCAGAGCCAACGAAGAAAACCCTGAGCACCTATTCTTCGAATGCGGCTATTCAAGAGAAGTATGGAGTCTTCTCCTGGGAAGTGCCCTGGCTCGCCTTCCCTCCTTGGCTTCGGATTTCCTACACAACTGGCAGTCTTTGTCCCCCTTTGACCTGCATAAAAAACATCTCCTCAAAACAGTCTGGATGTGGCTTCCAAAGTTCATCAGCTGGAAAATTTGGTTAGAAAGGAATAACAGGGTCTTCAATGAAGCTTGCAGACTGCCTTCCCAGGTGGCCATTCAAGCAAGAACGCTGCTGGCAGAAGCTTTAAATGGAAAAGTCAACCTCAAAAACTCTGTCCCTCTCTCGGTGGAGGAATCCATTTGGCTTAATCACTTCAGTCCAATTCTCCCTGGTACCATTAAGTCCCCTTTGAATCCTATTAGAAGTTGGGAAATTAGATTGGAGGAGCAGGAATTTCTACTTTGGAGGTCTTCCCTCAAGGAATGGTGCCTCTTCTTCGACGGGGCCTCGAAAGGCAATCCAGGTCAGGCAGGCTGTGGAGGCATCATTATTGATCCTTCAGGCATCACTCACACTGAATATGCTTGGGGGATAGGCCACGCTACCAACAATCAAGCGGAATTTCTCGCGCTTTGGCAAGGTCTCCACCAGGCTCTACATTTGGGAATTCTTGAAATTAGAATATTCGGTGATTCAAAACAGATCCTGGAAGCCTTAATTTAAAAAAAAAAACCAAAGGACTACTCCTTAGCCCAGCTGTATAGGAAGTCCGCCATCCTCCTCAGTCAGTTCAAAGGTTTTCATATCCATCACGTGCTCAGAATTTTGAATGGTCCTGCAGATGTACAAGCGAATCTTGGCTCCCAACTGTGCAAAGGTATCCTAAAGGTGAATTCTGAGACGTCCACTCACGCCATCCCTTAATCCCTCCGATTCCCGAGCTCTGCAACCCCTCGTGACTAATTCGAAGTACCAAAGGACTCCGATCTCCTTCATCATCGCGTCGGATGGGTTATCCTCTGTCCTGAGATCGCACCCTGATTCGGGCTGGGCGATTCCTTGGGGAGGTGCTCCGTTTTTCCTTCTTAAGCGACAGCCTGCTTCCCTAGTTCTCATTCCATGTGGTTACTTGTCCCCCTTCGGCCTCCTCCTGCTCAGAATCTTCAGCACGATGGATAAGAAGCCCTCAGCGTCCAAGCCGAGTCTCTCGCCTCAGGAACGGATCGAGCTTCTTCGGGTCGAACTGGAAAGCATCAAAGCAACTACTGCCAAGAATAAGTGGGAAATGTTGGCCATTGAAATGCAGGACATTAAAGACGACTTGTCTGATGAACTCCAAGCGGGCCTGAAAGATGCAGCAAATCTGATGGGAAACCTTGGGAAAAGGTTGGCTGCTCTAGAACTCCAGATGGAAGGGCTTACTAACGCCTTGGGCAAGATTTCTGAAGCCACGGCTGAAGCCTCTAAGAAAGACCGTTAACTCCGAGCCAGGTCCGCGCGTTCCAGAATGGCATGAGGATTCAAGCCAGTATATGGTTAGATCTTAGCAGAGATAGTCTTTTCGGCATGTAATAGTCTCAAGATTGTTTTGGTTTGCTTGTAAGTCCAGGTCCCTCGAGCAATAGCTCTCATTTTGAATATGTAAGGGTTGGCAGCCCACTCTGCCTCTTATCAATAAAAATCCTCATAACCGATCTTGTTAAAAAAAAAAGACAAAACAACATAAAACCCCAGACCAACACAAGCAAGGGTAAGGGAGGGTTAAGGAGGGCTTACAAGGTGGAAATACTCGTTCATTCATTTTCATGGTGATCTTATTACTTTATCTCATTGCATATGGGATACATCCCTCATGTGGTCATGTCCTCCTTCAAGGAGGGTCATACACCAACAAAATACTTGATCGAGGATCAAGTTGCCCCATAACTTTTTCTGAGGTCTTATCCACCAAGGATCAACCCATGCCCCGGGCATGGGTACCCTGGACATTTCCAGGGGCCCTAGACATATCTAGAGGCTTTTAACTGCTTGGTCCCAGACCAAGAACCCCAATCATCTATTGGGGTCCCTCTCAGGGGTCTTATGCCATGGCACTTACTGTTTGGTCCTAGACCAAATCCCCAGGAGTGCACTGGGGGCCCTAGATCTCAGCTACGGTCTTTGCCATCCTCCTGAAGAATGGCTCTTGCAGCTGCTATAAATTTAACAACTCTAACCAAGGATCAATGGTAGTCATACTATCTTATGATATAACCTATGATTCCAATCATCAACTTAGGATAGAAAAGGTATATACGGGGTAAAGCAATACCAAGCTATTATACTGGTATAGATACTATATATGCCTAATTACTCGGCTTAGTTAAGCTATACTATTTATCCATAATATATAGTGTAGTATTCCCATCATAATATGAGACCTTTCTGCTTATAGGTGAACATAGTACTATTTCCATTATATTCATGATATTCAAGCTATTCTCTCTTATTTATGAACCATTAAGTAGTTTGTACAAGCTGCTTATATCCGTAATGGACCAGCTATAACCAATCATCATGGTTGTTCTTGTATCACATGTTTAAGCTCTGTAATATGAAGATAGCATGTAAGCTTGATTAGACTAGTAAGCTTGTATTCTTGATAGCTATGATTACCATATTTTGCAGTTACTACTATATCCCTTATATTATTGGTATCATATTCCCTGTATTTACACACAACTTCTCAGTAATCACTGTAATCTCCATGATGTTGGTATACTTATTGCAATCATTCTATCATATTCAATGATTACCATTCGTTGTATTCCTATGTTCTGGATACGTGATGAACCAGTCTCAATACCATTATGACGAGTAAGTAGTGTGATTCATAAGCTATGGTAGTAGTACTCTTCCCATATATGTAAGGATTACTAGGTGCACTGTATCCAATAGGGTTAAGTAAGCTCTTCATAAGTAATGATACCATGTTACTAGTATGATCTATATGGAAAGGTGATTGCCTTGTTTCTCTAATAAGCTGCCATTACAGGTTACCAGTCGTATTGCTTTCCCTTATTCATGCCTATTCAACGGTAAACCTACTACTGGAACCAGTCTAATTTGGCAGTAGAGGTTATACAACCATTGCATGAATGATTTCCATTTAATTGATACTCATATGAACCAATAGCATGGACTAGTAATACCTGTATAGCCTTATTTACTCCTATTGTGTGATGTATGTACCCGATGAGTGCAATGAATATGGAATAAAGGGGCATTCACATTACCACATATAGGTGAATGGAAATAAGCTTACATCACCAAGCCCAGTATAGCCATAATTAATAGCATCAAATGTGATCATAATACTACACCTTATACATGAGCTTAGAATAGTATGGTTAAGTATCATGAGTACAGGCAATAGTAGAGAGCTTACTATATCTATTTTCTCTTAAGTTATTTCTCTTGCTTCTCTCTTTAAGGAAGGACTTGCTCTAGTAAGGGTAAGAGTGTTGTCTTGCCTTTCTTCATATATTGGACGGACTGGCTCTAGTAAGCTTAAGAGTTATGGGACTTACCTTTATCTCTTTAGACTGCTCTTTCTCTTGAAGAAAGGACTGCCATATCGAAATCTATCGATTTGGGCTTGCCTTACTCTTGCTCTTACTCTTGCCTCTTGCCCTTACTATCTCGATCTTGCCATTGACCTCACTATACCATGCATGCATTACAAGATTTTATAGATATGAAGAAGCTAGGAATGAGATCACAAAATCTAGGGATCACAGACAGACAAAATTGATGGGTGCATCACAGCTTTTTCTCTAATAACTCCTAGCCACCTTGTTTCTCTATTTCTTAGGCTCATTAGCACCATTAGGAACATAAGGACCATAAGCACATATATTCTTTATCTTAGAACAAGCACACCACAGAATGAACAACAGTGAGTGCATCATGCTTTTGTATCTCTTAATTACCTATATAAATTAGGACATTGTATCATGGTTTTGACTATAAGAATATGCTAACATCACAGCTAGGAATCACATAAACAAATCGAAGCATGCATCATAGGTTTTTACTCTATGAATTAGCTAGATAAATTAGGAGCATGCAGAACACAAATTATTACCACTTTGATTTGAAGCGAGGAATTCGATCATCATTGCAGCTAGGAATGAGATCATCACAAATCGAAGGGTGCATCACAAATCGAAGGGTGCATCACAACGTTTTACCTTGGGACAGCCTTAGAAAAGCAAAGACAGAAAACCAAGCATCATTAATAAGAGCAACCAAAGGCATAACACCAAAGACATCAAATCATGGGTTCAATCAAAGGGTTATCCCACCTAAGAAATCATGGGTTCAATCAAGAGGAAACACATAACATCATTTGCTCATCAACAGACAAACAAGGAACACATTACCATCCTTGTAGCCACATTGGTTCTCTCTCGAAAAGGAGCAATGAATTAGCTTGGTTGAATCCTTGAATTACCATCTTGGACATGAAAAAACCATCATTGAACCTCGACCAGGGGTTTGGGGTGAGGGTTCGACGTCAATCAATGAATATTTTGGGGTAACAAACCAACAAATCCCCAAAAACTAAGAGGAACCAAAGAAGAAGCGGGAAACCAAGACATAAAACACATAACAACAAGCAAAACATCGCAGAACATCAAAAGGCTCATCATAAGTGTTCCCTATTTCCTAGGCTAATAACACCTGATAAACCGGGACCAGGGACTACACCATTTTGGGGATTCAACCACGACACGGCGGAACCAATTTTGGGGATTCAACCATGTAGGCCACAAAATGAAACTCCGATCACCATACAAATTTGACCAATACACCTATTAGGGAAACCTTTGATAATTGTGAGGATTCTCACTCCATACGTACCCCATCAATTTTAGAAGCATGCATCGCATACGTACCCCACCAATTTGAATACGCACCCCATCAAATTGTCGGTACATCCCATGTTCACCCCATAGGGAAACACAAGAGAATCGAAAGGCTTCTCTGGTAATCATCAATTGATTGTACACCTATCGGGTAATGACCTAGAGGATTGGGCAAAGAAAATGGGATGCATTTAAACCGAGATTTCTCATTTTTACACCTCCACGTGATAAAAACAAGAACTACAGCCCAATGAGACATCTTAGCGATCTCATCGGAGACTAACTAGTGGAGATCTATACTAGGGCATACCATCTAGATTTTCTATGGCAACAACAAAGGGAAACCAAAGATAGGAGCAGAATCCCATCATATCATCTCATTTACAAGCATGCATAACACAAATCGAAGGGTGAATCATACAATAACACATTAGTGTGCAATACCTCTTTAATTTGAATATCTCGGCCCGAAGACTGCAGAACACAAAATATCGAGTACACTGCATAGTATAATAACAGATATGCTTCCCCAAGAGAGGTTGAATCGACGGTATTAAATCGAAATTCCTCTCCCCTACACCTACCCCTACATTTGAGAGCCTGCTTGTGCTTCCTCATCCTCCCTATGGTCGGATGAGAGAGAAATCCATCGAAATTTCAGTGCAAAGAATGCGAAGATTTTGTACTTTTATCCCGGTGTAGATAAAATATCCACAACGACCTTCTGGTTATAGTTCGTTCTCCAGTTCTAGAAGCAGAATAAGTGGCAGAGACAAGGGCATAGCTGGGTAGAGCAGGGACAGAGCCATTTCCAAATAAAGTTGACAAGGTTCAACCTGTAAAAAACCCAGTAGTTCTATTGGTTCCAGGTGCCCGAGCTGCAGTTCCAAATCCAAATGAAGAACCCCCAGGCGTAGATACGGATCGAGATGGAGATTGAACCCTACTAATAGCAAAGGTAGATCCTGTGGCACGAGCAGATTCATCTGCAGAGGCGAGGGTATAGATAGTATTAGTTTCATAAGCATCAGTGGCAGACGTGCCTACAGAAACAAAGGTGGCGGGTTCACCAGTGGCAGATCCCATTCCAGTCCTAGCTCCTTAGCTCACAGCAGACCCACCATTCGTAGAGGGAAAGGCAAGAGTAGCCTTCGCACCTATAACATTCGAGGCAGAGTCAAAAGCAGTGGTTCCATTTCCAGATCGATATCCAGTTGATTCAGTTGATTCAGTTGATGACCTTGAACCAATGGCGAAGCAATCAGTGGCAGAGTCTCCAGTAGCAGATATTGTCCCATTGAAATATCCAGTCCCATATCAATAGCTATCAATAGCATCCACCACAATATATGGCATTATATCTTATATAAGAAATAAGGAGAATATGTATCATTGCCTAAGGTAGTTTTCGGGCTAAGCTCGTCTCAGGGTCGGGGGAAGCAGAACAGGTACCAGTTTACCTTGTTTACTAAAAAGCATCAATATATAAGGTAGCTACGTAAGCGGAGGCATAGGCATAGATAAAGGCAATGGACCTAGCAATAGAGGCAGCGAAGACATAGGTATTAGATCCAGAAGCATTTGATCCCACAGTAGCTCGAGATCCTGTTCCAGTGACCCAAATCAGATACAAATACATATCCAGGTTCAGTCGATCTAATGCAGGAGCATCGCTCATGTCAAACGAGCCAGCGCGAGGGCAGAGAACAGCTGGACAAGCCAACAAACTTCTTTTTGAATTTCACCTTGATGTGGTTGCGCCAAACATTAATGTATTGATTTGAAGAAGCGCACTTGTATTGTAAATGGACCTTGAGCCTTTAAGCTCTCGTCCTTAGTAGATAGGAAGGCAATTAATAGATTTAATGCTGTTAGATAGGAATTAATTGTAGATTTGATAGTTGTAGAATTCGAGAGGGCAAACAGAATATAGGCACCCTCCTTTGTACATTGTAACAGAGACTCGGTATTGGAATCAAGCATTCAGAAGAGGAGAGCAGAGCAGAGAACTTGTGTAGAACACCCATGTACAGATTGAATTAATAGAAGAGAATCTTTGATTCAGACTTCATGGTTTGTGTTGTTTTCTCCGTGCTGATATCATGCTCATGAATGTTTGCTTTCTGTCATGCATTTGCTTTGAATATGCTGTGTATGTGGTTTCATAGTTTAGTTGAAGCCTGAGAAGGAAGAGAGTGAGTTTCAAGTATTTCTCTGTTTGAACCAGGAGATTCCTGCATAGAGTGCAGTCGAATTCATCCGCATAGAGTGCGTTGATGAGGCTCAGCAGTTAAACCCTCATTCTCATTCGACCAGTAGTTGAATTGGGTAATAGAGTCGTGCAAGAGAGTGCAGGTTGAACCTGGGAGTCTCATTAGTAAAATCTGAGCAAAGGGAGGCGTAGACTGTTGTTGCCAGAAGCGTCAGGACTTGAAGGACTCAACACTTCGAGAGCTGTTGGAGGTCGAGTGCAAGGAGCGCGCGCGAAGTCTCTGAGGGAGCATAGTTGATAAAGCTCAGGAGGGATAATTCCTTCGTGATTCTTGGGAGAAGGACCCAAGAGAAGGTTTGAACAGAACGAAGATGTGGAGTGGAAGAAATCCTCGAGGAGGAGAATCAACGGCCAGAGTTCGCAGAGGAGAATTGCGAAATCCTGTTGATCGTCGGATCTTGGAGAAGCTGCGAGGGAGTTAGTCCTTAGGCGCAGGAAAGAGAACCAAAGGCCATCGGGGTTCGGCCTTCGGCGTTTGATGAGGCGAGAGTTCATGCTCGTCGAAATCGCGACTAGCGATTTTCCGAATTTATCGGAACCGTTGATTTCCACGGGACAGGTGGCGCGAGATCCAGAGAGATCGGGATTCGGCATTCGGGACTTTCCATTGCAAAGGAATTGTGAATTGTGAACGGAAAAGTCGCGATCACGCGATCCCCGATATACGGAGAGAGAGGTGACGTGACAGGAGGATAGCACACGTGCATCGGAGATCGGAGTTCGGGGTTTTGTGGGGCGAGCGAATCGCAACATCAAAGGTGTCGGTTTCCCGATAGGGAAAACTCCGACATACGAAGGCGTTGACCTTTTGACCATCGGGTTTCGGGGAATTGAAAGACCTGATCCCGTGAGCACTGAACTCGCGATCTTGCGAGTTCCGATTTCCCGACGAGCAAAAGAGGGAGGTCGTGAGAGAAGATACATGTGGGTATTGAGAACTCTCAAGAGGGATCGGAAGAGATCTTTGACTCTTCGGGCCTGTGTGAAAAAAGGTCCTGGTGGAAGCGGTCGAACCGTGAGGGTGTCGACTTCGCACCAAGTGGTATCAGAGTGGGAAGACTCTTTGTTTCCGAGACAGAGAGAGAAAGGAGATTACACCATGCTGCCAAGAAGAGAGAGGAAGTCGCCTGATCGAGAAGACAGGGATGCTCGAAGGAGAGGAAGGCCGATAGGAAATTCGGAAATAGAGCGCCAAATGAGAGATCTTCGAGCAAGGCTTGAGGAGATGGAGACAGCGCAGAGACGCGGAGTCAACGCTGGAGAGTTCAGTGATTCTGAGGTGGAAGAGGAAGCTGGACATGATGCTGAAGAAGTCACATCAGAAGATGCGTCGACAGAGCGATTGATAAAAGTCATCGCCCGGATGAGTTCGAAGACCAAGATGGACATTCCCATTTATGAAGGGAATCTAGATGCAGAAGAGTTGTTGGATTGGATCTGAGCACTCGACACCTACTTCGGCTATGAAGATATCGAAGAGGACAAAAAAGTAAGGCATGTTGTTACAAAATTAAAAGGACATGCAGCCTTATGGTGGGATGAGCTGCAGGCGGACAGACGTTCCAAAGGGAAACAGAAAATTAAGAGCTGGGATCGGATGATCGCTAAGATGAAAGCGAAATTCATCCCTAGAGATTACCAGATCACTCTATTCAGGCGAATGCAAAACCTGAGACAGAAGATGATGACGGTGAAGGAGTACACCGAGGAGTTTTATAGACTCAACATTAGAGCAAGTCATCGGGAGAGCGATGATGAGAAGGTGGCAAGATACCTGAATGGTCTAAGGTATGACATTCAGGATGAGTTAAGCATGCTAACCATCAGGACGCTGTAATATGCTTACCAATTGGCTCTGAAAGCCGAAGAAAAGCTTAGCCGTAAGCAGAGTCAGCGAGGGCGAGGCAGGAGTCAGCCCAGAGGCAATGCAGTTGCCCAGGAAAAATTCCAGAAACCCAAGGAGGAGTGGAAGAGACCTCAGGGAAAAGTTGAAAGAGGTGGAACCTCACAACAAAGGCAGCAATATGCTGAGCCGAGGAGGCAGCATATAGAGCAGGGTGGCAGTTATGCTGATGCCAACACTTTTCCTCGTACCCGAGGTAGGGGAAGAGGCAGAGGAGGAATTAACACATGTTTTACATGTGGAAAGGACGGACATAAAGCCGTTGATTGTCCAGATAGGAAAATGGACAGAAGTGAAGCTCACATCACTGAGGCGCAGAGGCGTGATGCAGAAACAGAAGATGCAGACAACGGAAGGTCGCTTGGGCTGCATAAGATTCTTTTGACACCTGAGAAAGAAGTGGAAAGCTCAGTACAGAGGTGCAGACTGTTCAGGACGGCTTGCACAGCCAAGGACAGGAAATGCAAGGTCATCGTTGATAGTGGGAGCACCGATAATCTCGTTTCAACCGAGATGGTGGAAAAGTTGGAGCTGAAAACGACTAAGCACCCGAGTCCATATAAAGTCTCGTGGTTACAAAAAGGACATCGGGTAAGTGTCATTAAACAATGCTTGGTTGAATTTAAAATTGGGAATTATAATGATCAGATTCTGTGTGATGTTATTCCCATGGACGTATGTCATATATTGCTGGGTAGACCATGGCAGTATGATAGAAATGTTGTTCATGATGGGAGGATGAACACATACACTCTGGAGAAAGATGGGAGAACCCATAGATTGCTTCCAATAAAAGATAAAGAAGTGAAGCCGGAGGTTAGCAATACCATACTTCTCATGAGTGGGAAGGAACTTCTCATAGAAATGGAGAAGAAGGAAGATCCACAATTCTTTGTGGTCAGGAAACCGAGGATTGTCCTGACTAGCACAAGAGTGGATGACTTGCCAGATGAGATTCAGGAACTGCTGGGAGAGTTCGCTGACATCATCGTGGACGAACTACCTCGTTCGTTACCGCCGATGCGGAGTGTGAGTCATCACATCGACCTCATACCTGGAGCAAGTTTACCGAATAAGGCCGCGTACAGGTTGACACCTCAGGAGAATGAGGAGGTCAAAAGGCAGGTACAGGATCTGTTGGACAAAGGACTGGTAAGGGAGAGTCTCAGTCTGTGTGTTGTTCCGACAGTACTAAGTCCGAAGAAGGATGGAGGCTGGAGAATGTGTACAGACTCCAGGGCGATAAATAAAATCACCATCAGGTACAGATTTCCACTGCCGAGAATGGATGATCTTATGGATTGCCTGAGTGGGGAAAATCACTTTTCGAAGATTGATCTGAAGAGCGGATATCACCAGATTCGCATGAGAGAGGGAGATGAATGGAAAACAGCGTTCAAGACAAATGAAGGTTTGTACGAATGGCTGGTCATGCTGTTTGGCTTGACAAATGCGCCAAGCACATTTATGAGGCTAATGAATGAAGTCCTGCGGGAATTCATTGGCAAATTTGTGGTTGTATACCTGGATGATATACTGATTTTCAGTAAGAACAGGGCTGAACATTTAAAACATTTGGCTATTGTGATGAGAAGATTGCAACAGGAGAAGTTGTTGATCAACATGAAGAAGTGTTCCTTCATGAAGACAGAGCTAATCTATCTGGGCTTTGTTATTTCAGCGAATGAGTTGAAAATGGATCCTGAAAAAGTGGACGTGATTAAGAATTGACCATCACCGAGAAATGTTTTTGAGGTGAGAAGTTTCCATGGATTGGCTAGTTTCTACAGGAAATTCATTCGGAATTTCAGTGGAATTAGCGCCGCAATGATGGACACTGTGAAGAAGCGGCATAAAGTTTTTCATTGGACAACAGAGACTGAGAGAAGCTTCAATCTGTTGAAGCGGAAGATAACAGAGCAACCAATTCTGGTGTTCCCTGATTTTCAAAAGACATTTCAAGTGAAATGTGACGCCAGCGGATATGTTGTAGGAGGGGTCTTGAGTCAGGATGACAGGCCTGTTGCATATTTCAGCGAGAAGCTGGATGAGGCAAAGCTGAAATACTCCACATATGATAAGGAGTTTTATGCCATTATACAGGCATTGCAAAAGTGGAGGCATTACTTGATACCCAAAGAATTTGTACTATACAGCGATAATCATGCATTGCAGTTTGTGAGTCAACGGGATAAGTTGAACCAAAAGCATGCAAAATGGGTAGAGTACATGCAAAATTTTACGTTTGTAATTAAGCACATTTCGAGGACTGCTAACAAAGTAGCTGATGCTTTGAGTAGGAAATGTTTACTGTTGCAGGAGTTCAGGGTCAAAACCTTGGGTTTTGAGAATCTGAAAGACATGTATGCAGGTGATGCAGATTTCGGGGAGGCATATGAGGCAACTGAGAATCCAGTTCTCAGGGACCGAAGCCCTTGGATAGATTATATGATCCAGGAAGGATTGTTGTTCAGAGGCAATCAGTTATGTATTCCGAATTGCTCCATGAGGGAGAATTTGGTGAAGGAAAAGCACAGCGGGGGCTTAGCAGGTCATTTTGGACATGACAAAACATTCGCGACACTGAGCGAATCGTATTATTGGCCGGGCATGCGAGCAGACGTAAAGAGATTTGTTGACAGAGGCAGGATTTGTCAACATTCAAAGGGCCGAAAGCAAAACACAGGGTTTCATCAGCCATTACCCATACCTGAGAGGCCATGGGAGGCGATCAGCATGGATTTTGTTCTGGGATTGTCGAGGACACAGAGAGGGGTCGATTCCATCTTCGTGGTGGTAGACAGGTTCTCGAAGATGGCACATTTTATTCCGTGTCATAAGACCAGCGATGCGACACACATCGCAAACTTGTTTTTCAAAGAGGTTGTCAGACTTCATGGGTTGCCGAGAAGTATAGTCTCGGACAGGGATACCAAATTTATAGGTCATTTTTGGAGGAAGCTATGGAAAAAGATGGGAACTAATCTGGCATTTAGTTCAACTTACCATCCGCAGACGGATGGGCAAACAGAGGTGGTGAATAGAAGTCTGGGAGATCTATTGAGGATCTTGGTGACAGAGCACCACAGCAGCTGGGATAATGTGTTACCACAGGCAGAGTTTGCGTACAATGATTCGGTGAATCGGAGTACAGGGAAGAGTCCATTCCAGATTTTGTATGGAACACAACCAAGGGGAGTTTCTGAGCTCAGGGAGTCAGAACAGGCTGGAACTAGCAGCGCAAGCGCAGAAGAGTTCGCTGAGGCGATGAGAGAACTTCACGCGAAGGTGAAGCAGCGACTGCAGAAGTCAAATCAAGAGTATAAGCACAGAGCCGATCAACAGAAGAGACAACTTCAGTTCGAAGTTGGTGATTTGGTCCTAGCGCACCTGAGGAAAGAAAGGTTCCCAAGGGGAACATATAACAAACTCAAAATGAAGAAAATCGGACCGTGCAGAGTCCTGAGAAAATTTGGGGAGAATGCATATGAAATTGAGTTGCCAGAGGGCATCGAGATATCTTCGATTTTTAATGTTTCAGATTTATACCCATACAGAGCTGGAGAGATAGAGACTGGAACCGAGGAACCAGAAGTCCAGTGGCAGAAACAGATGCCGACAGCAGAAAAGCCACAGATGGAGTGCATACTGGACAAGCGATTGGGTAAGAAGACCAGGCGAAAGCAGTGTTTTGAGTACCTGGTGAAGTGGAAGAACCACCGAGTGGAGGATGCCAGCTGGGAGACAGAAGCATGGACAGACTGTGCAGGAGCTCATGGACAGAAGCCCATGAAGATTTTCAAGCCGAGGAGTATGATGCAGGAGCATCGCTCATGTCAAACGAGCCAGCGCGAGGGCAGAGAACAGCTGGACAAGCCAGCAAACTTCTTTTTGAATTTCACCTTGATGTGGTTGCGCCAAACATTAATGTATTGATTTGAAGAAGCGCACTTGTATTGTAAATGGACCTTGAGCCTTTAAGCTCTCGTCCTTAGTAGATAGGAAGGCAATTAATAGATTTAATGTTGTTAGATAGGAATTAATTGTAGATTTGATAGTTGTAGAATTCGAGAGGGCAAACAGAATATAGGCACCCTCCTTTGTACATTGTAACAGAGACTCAGTATTGGAATCAAGCATTCAGAAGAGGAGAGCAGAGCAGAGAACTTGTGTAGAACACCCATGTACAGATTGAATTAATAGAAGAGAATCTTTGATTCAGACTTCATGGTTTGTGTTGTTTTCTCTGTGTTGATATCATGCTCATGAATGTTTGTTTTCTGTCATGCATTTGCTTTGAATATGCTGTGTATGTGGTTTCATAGTTTAGTTGAAGCCTGAGAAGGAAGAGAGTGAGTTTCAAGTGTTTCTCTGTTTGAGCCAGGAGATTCCTGCATAGAGTGCAGTCGAATTCATCCGCATTGAGTGCGTTGATGACGCTCAGCAGTTAAACCCTCATTCTCATTCGACCAGGAGTTGAATTGGGTAATAGAGTCGTGCAGGAGAGTGCAGGCTGAACCTAGGAGTCTCATTAGTAAAATCTGAGCAAAGGGAGGCGTAGATTGTTGTTGCCAGAAGCATCAGGACTCGAAGGACTCAACACTTTGAGAGCTGTTGGAGGTCGAGTACAAGGAGCGCGCGCGAAGTCTCTGAGGGAGCATAGTTGATAAAGCTCAGGAGGGATAATTCCTTCGTGATGCTTGGGAGAAGGACCCAAGAGAAGGTTTGAATAGAACGAAGCTATGGAGCGGAAGAAATCCTCGAGGAGGAGAATCAACGGCCAGAGTTCGCAGAGGAGAATTGCGAAATCCTGTTGATCGTCGGATCTTGGAGAAGCTGCGAGGGAGTTAGTCCTTAGGCGCAGGAAAGAGAACCAAAGGCCATCAGGGTTCGGCCTTCGGCGTTTGATGAGGCGAGAGTTCATGCTCGTCGAAATCGCGACTAGCGATTTCCCGAATTTATTGGAACCGTTGATTTCCATGGGACAGGTGGCGCGAGATCCCGAGAGATCGGGATTCGGCATTCGGGACTTTCCATTGCAAAGGAATTGTGAATTGTGAACGACAAAGTCGCGATCACGCGATCCCCGATATACAGAGAGAGAGGTGACGTGACAGGAGGATAGCACACGTGCATCGGAGATAGGAGTTCGGGGTTTTGTGGGGCGAGCGAATCGCAACATCAAAGGTGTCGGTTTCCCGATAGGGAAAACTCCAACATACGAAGGCGTTGACCTTTTGACCATCGGGTTTTGGGGAATTGAAAGACCCGATCCCGTGAGCACTGAACTCGCGATCTTGCGAGTTCCGATTTCCCAACGAGCAAAAGAGGGAGGTCATGAGAGAATATACCTGTGGGTATTGAGAACTCCCAAGAGGGATCGGAAGAGATCTTTGACTCTTCGTGCCTGTGTGAAAAAAGGTCCTGGTGGAAGCGGTCGGACCGTGAGGGTGTCGACTTCGCACCACGATCCAGCAATAGTAGTTTAGAACCTAGTATCAAAGGAAGCACCCGTAGCAGTCGTTTCAGACCCAGATTCAGATGCGTAGCTATTGGTTGGAGTTCAAATTGAAGATCCAAATTCATATACAAATAAAGATACCATGCCAACAGTAGCTAAGGCATAAAGGGCAGAGGTATAGGCATCACCCACATATAAAGAAGCAAGGGAAAAGGCTTCGACAGTAGGAAAGGCAGTTCTCCGTGGCTCGGCAAACGAGTAATGGCTCTTGAGCAGGTTTTGGTCTATAGAATTGAAAGGAATGTCGGTCGTATGCTAGGATTCCAACCAAAACATTGACCGATTTAAGGTTAACACCTGGAAGTTAGCCCATTCGATCCATTGGATTTAGAACTTAGCGGGATAATGATGGTTCAAGGCCAACAACTGGATGTTTACCGACCCACTCATCAGTTTATGATTCGACTTAATGCCCACCCACCGGAGAATCACCGGAGAAGAAATAAGAAGCACAATGTCTACTGCTTAGGCGCAATGGCTATAAGGATTGGCGTTTAGCTTAACAAGGTGTGGGATATTGAAAGCAACAGAGACAGTTTAAGTTCAAACTACAGTTAAAGATTGAAAACTAGTAATGAAAGTCAACCACCCGGGGGTGCGTCGTATATAATGGACGTATCGTTGTATCATATTGGATTTACCCACGCAACTATGGCCTTACTCCCCAAACCCCCAGGCATAGAGCCTGCAGACGGAGCCCGCACGAGTCTCTTCGTTTTGGGGTAACCTTTAACCGTAGTTCGACGGGCAACTTGGAAATGTTGGAATACTACTGATAGTGGAACTTATAGTGGACTAAACCACTAGAACGAAGATCTGCTACTTAAGCTGCCTCTACTCTAGTCTTATTTGTTATTACCCGTCTTTCTCGCTGCTTGCTTTTTTGCAGGGTGATCAACTTAATATCCAACTGGTAACTCCGTATTTGTATATTGATATGCTATATATGCATCAATATATAAATGCTGTAACCGGGTCAATTCTCTATCTGTCAAGCCATAAAATGAACTACGTAGCACCAGGAAACTACCTAATATATATAGTAATAGTACCTAACTAGTACCTAAAACTGAAGCTTCAATGGAATGCCAAAAGATGCCTTTCCTCTGTCTGGCGTGTACATTCCATTCGCCACATGTGTTTTATATTTCCGAGTGTCTAACGGTCAGATCATTAATAATATAATATTGGGTCACTCACTCAAGGTCATGGTTGGAGCGTCGATTCTAGTAAATACATGATACTACGGCTTTGATATACAACAGTTGTATTATAAAACTATAAATAAATTGCAGTAAAATCGTTGGTAGACACATAGGGCACACAACAAAGCTTCGACGGATAGCATATTGATCGATTGACACGTGGTGGAAAGCGCTTGTAATGGTAGTAATGGTATACCTTGCGTCTTACACCATGCTCGGTTCGCATTGGACACCTTCAAGTAACACCACTTAGCACACAAAAATTGACATTCACTCCACTTTAAGCATAGGGTTTTTTTATATTGGAACCATTGTGGGTATGTACTTCTCATCACAGTTGTAACATAAACCTTTTGCCCGATGTGCTACCATTTCCTCACGATACCATTGGGCCCTATTATTGAAGTAAGAAACTACGCTTAACAAGAGCAGGCTAGCTAAGGATCGACTGACAAGAGCGCCATTACCAAGGGACGGGTACTGGAGCAGTAATTACATTAATCAACAGGAAGGTCGGCCTTTGGAAAGGGCTAGAGGTCGGGCATACTTACGTAGGGCGGGAGAGCACCAGTAAATAACCTTAGGATAGAAAGGAGCAAAGGCGAAGTAAATAGGTACGTAAGCCCTAGGATAGACCCATAAAGAAACAATCACAGATGATCAAGGATATAGAGGACTGAATGGAAGATTTAGAATCGAATATCGATCCCAATATGGATCCACAGACATTGGATATCTAACACAGTATTCCCCATATATAATTGATTCTTATGCTTACTCGAACGCACCTGCCTCTGCGGCAAGCACTATTGCGGGTGAGACTGGTTCTTCTTCTACTCAATCAATGGACCGAGGGTCTCCAATGAATAATGGATCCGCTACTGGGACATGAACTGTTACTAGCTATGGGACTAGAGAATCGCAAATTGGTACCGGAACTTATAGGTAAACTACGCGATCAATAACTGGAACTGGGCAAGGTAGCTCTCAAACAAGCACTACATCTTGATCTTATTATGCGGGATAAAATGCTCCTGCCTAATCATACCTTCTAGTTCCAAAACCATACCCCATTCTAGATTCTCTCGTTCCATAGCTAGAGCTACTAGTTTCAGATCCTATGGTCGTGGAGCCAATTGCAGAGAAAGATGTAGAAGCAGCTCGAGAGCTTATTGTAGTATATCTAGTCCCAGGGCCAGGTGCAGGCGCAGATTCAGTTGGACCCGTTCAGAATCCAGTGCCCGCAATTTCACCACGAGGGGTAAAGGAGAAAACAACAGATACGAAGGCATAGGAAATTGGTCGAGTGGAAGCAGCGAGGGCCAGAGGCAAGGCCTTTTTTTAGTCTCCTGTAACAGATCCAATTCCAGTTCCATGCCAAGTTAATTACCCTTTAAAGGTTATTCTATTTACCGAGTGAAAGCATTCTAGCCAGCATCTAAGCTAGGAGCAGGAGCATATCCAGTTCCATTTGCAATTGATCCATATCGAGCTTACTCCGTAGCGAGGGCAGAAGCCATTTTTGACCCTGTTAACCGATTATAAAAAGCACCCTGTCCAGGTCGAGAACAAATGATGGGGACAAAAGCAAGCATAGCCAAGGTAAGAGCAGCAGTTCCAGAGCCGGTTGATCGTTATTGATCCCCAGTGACAGATCTTCCAAGCATGGATCCAGTTTACTGAGTTACTAACCTCTCACGTACTTACCCAATTGAGAAACTTTAATAAGAGGATCTAGATACAAATTTGGATCTGACAGTTATAGAGCCCACTCGATAGCCAGCATAAAACACATAGACCAAGGCAACAGAGGCAAGAGAAGCAAAGGTTAGCATAGGCAGGAGAAAATCCCACTTATGCCATTCTCAGGCCAAGGCAATAGAGCGTAAAATGGATGTGATAGACCTATAACAGACGGGCACTACTATAGATCGGAACGCACAGGCACGGAGGGGAAAGACCGCATCATTCGATATGCCCCTATCCCCAAGATACATCCACTCTTTCTAAGCGAAGTAAACCTCTATCCCCAGGGGCAGGAGGGCGTCTACATATTCCCATACAGATCTCTGCTCCCCGGGCCTGTATAAGCGGTTTCCTCTAATAATATAGATAAGTTGGACGAGAGGGAAATGCGAAGCCAAGGACTAGCGCAGAGAGAGCTACGCCTTTACGCTCACATCAAGACGGATTGAATACAGACGGGCGAAGAAACCAAGCATCACACCCTATAAGCCAGGAGAGTCAAGCATAAACTCGCTTCACATACGAAAATACAACAACGCCTTGACGAATCGAGATCAAAACAAATCGTAATATGATCTTCACGACCTGGGCGAGCCACTCGGCGTAATCTCGGGTAATTTGTGTGTTTTCGGTGTTAGGGTGTATCGTATTATAAGCCAAATGTGCATTTCTCCCGATCAATATTCGGTGATTCAATCACCACTTCATGACCTTTTTATCCCCTCCCACTCCCTATCGAAAAAGCAGTTGTTTTCTGCCCCGGTGTAGATAAAATCTCCACTTAGACCTCCTTGTAACCTATAAGGCTAGTCACAGCCTACATTTGGTTCTCGTGACCCTTACTAGCCACTGGTTGAAACCTGACCACCATTATAAACCAATCATAGTCTTAATATGATAAATAATAAACCCCACCATTGCCTCCACGATAACATATCTTATAGCAGTAGCCTCCTACGAGCATTTACCACGTAGTTCATTTTACACCTTAGGCAAATGATTATCAGCCTCTCTATTAACCTAGGGTAACCTCTTAGCAGGTGTCATAATAAGTCCCTTCTCAAGTGCCTCCATACTACCATGTTTTTGCAAGAACCCGGGGCATATACTTTTATACCTGTGATTCGACCAACTCAACCAACTTGATAGCCTTTGTTGGGATATGTTACATAGCCATACTTCATATTACATCTACATCTTGAGATACAAAATGTAATCCTCCCACATTCTATTCCCATGCTACCAACATATGATGGGATTGGAGACACGAAGGCTTATCTCGCTCAATTTTCCAACATCTGCAAAGACCTGAGAGAATACTTTGATGTTATGGCTAAGGTCTTCCCATGCACACTTTGAAAAGTAGCCTTTGAGTGGTTCTAGCACCTCCCAGAGAATTCCATTGAGTCCTTTGACCAACTCTACGACTAGTTCCTATCCATCTTCTCCTTGTGGCATGAGAACTCTTCTGAGGTGGTCTCTTTCACCCATGTCCACCAAGGAGACAAAGAAATGGCTAATCACTTTATATAGTGCTTCCAACTGGCCTTGTCACGATGTGAAATTCAATTCTTTGAGAATGAGCTTTACCGTATTTTGATCGAAGCCTTGAGTCATGACTTGTAGCTTTAATATTCTAATAACTATCTTGTAACCCTCAAAGAAGCCATGGATAAGGTGCTTGCTCTAGAGACTTATTATATCTGCCATAATATAAAATAGTATGATGGAGACATTCTCTGTGTTGCTATAGCCCCTCCAAGGCCTCGTTGTAACTGTCATCGAGATTGTAGCCTCATAGCTTACTCTATCCTACCCTACTCTACCTAGCCTACTCTATCCTAACCTACTCTACCTAGCCCAGCGTAACCTAGCCTAGCCTACTCTATCCTATCCTAGCCTAGCCTACTCTATCCTAGCCTAGCCTATTCTACTCTAACCTAGCCTACTCTATCCTAGCCTATTCTACCTAGCCTAGCTTAGCCTAGCCTACTCTATCCTAGCCTACTCTACCTAGCCTGGCCTACTCTATCATAGCCTAGCCTATCCTAGCCTACTCTACCTAGCCTAGCCTAGCCTACTCTATCCTAACCTCCTCTACTTAGCCTACTCTATCCTAGCCTAGCCTAGCCTACTCTAACCTAGCCTAGCTTAGCTTACTCTATTCTAGCCTAGCCTAGCCTACTATATTTTGATCGAAGCCTTGATTCATGACTTGTAGCTTTAATATTCTAATAACTATCTTGTAACCCTCAAAGAAGCCATGGATAAGGTGCTTGCTCTGGAGGCTTATTATATCTGCCATAATATAAAATAGTATGATGGAGACATTCTCCCTTATGAACACAGTGTTGCTATAGCCCCTCCTAGGCCTCGTCGTAACTGTCATCGAGAATGTAGCCTCATAGCCTACAATAGCCTAGCCTAGACTAGCCTCCTCTAGCCTAACCTACTCTACCTAGCCTACTATACCTAGCCCAACCTACTCTAACCTAACCTAACCTAGCCTAACCTACTCTATCCTAGCCTAGCCTAGCCTACTCTATCCTAGCCTAGCCTATTCTACTCTAACCTAGCCTACTATATCCTAGCATGTTCTACCTAGCCTAGCTTAGCCTAGCCTATTCTACCTAGCCTAGCCTACTCTATCACAGTCTAGCCTAGCCTAGCCTACTCTATCCTGGCCTACTCTACCTAGCCTAGACTAGTCTAGCCTACTCGACCTAGCCTAGCCTAGCCTACTATATCCTAACCTCCTCTACCTAGCCTACTCTACCTAACCTAGCCTACTCTATCCTAGCCTAGCCTAGCCTGCACTATCCTAGCCTAGACTACTCTACCTAGCCTACTCTACCTAACCTACTTTAGCTTAGCCTAGCCTAGCCTACTCTATCCTGGCCTAGCCTAGCCTTCTCTATCCTATCCTAGCCTAGCCTACACTATCCTAGCCTAGCCTACTCTACTCTAACCTAGCCTACTCTATCATAGTCTATTCTACCTAGCCTAGCTTTACCTAGCCTACTCTATCATAGCCAACTCTACCTAGCCTAACCTACTCTACCTAGCCTAGCCTACTCTATCTTATCATAGCCTAGCCTAGCCTACTCTATCCTAGCCTAATCTACCTAGCCTAGACTAGCCTAGCCTACTCTACCTAGCCTAGCCTAGCCTACTCTACCTAGCCTAGCCTATTATAACCTAGCCTAGCCTACTCTATCATATCCTAGCCTAGCCTACACTATCCTAGCCTAGCCTACTCTACTCTATCCTAGCCTATTCTACCAAGCCTAGCTTAGCCTAGCCTACTCTACCTAGCCTACCCTACTCTACCTAGCCTACTCTAGCCTATCCTACTTTATCTAGCCTACTTTACCTAGCCTAACCTACTCTAACCTAACCTAGCCTAGCCTACTATATCCTAGCCTAGCCTAGCCTACTCTACTCTAACCTAACCTACTCTATCCTAGCCTATTCTACCTAGCTTAGCTTAGCCTAGCCTACTCTATCCTAGCCTACTCTACCTATCCTAGCCTACTCTACCTAGCCTAGCCTAACCTAGCCTAGCATACTCTATCCTAGCCTAGCCTAGCCTACTTTATCCTAGCCTACTCTAGCCTAACCTACTCTACCTAGCCTACTCTACCTAGCCTAGCCTACTCTAACCTAGACTAGCCTAGCCTTCTCTATCCTAGCCTAGCCTAGACTACTCTATCCTAGCCTAGCCTACTCTACTCTAGCCTAGCCTACTCTATCCTAGCCTATTCTACCTAGCCTAGCTTAGCCTAGCCTACTCTACCTACCCTAGCCTACTCTATCCTAGCCTAGCCTAGCCTATCCTAGCCTACTCTACCTAGCCTAGACTAGCCTAGCCTACTCTACCTAGCCTACTCTATCCTAGCCTACTCTAGCCTAACCTACTCTACCTAGCCTACTCTAACCTAGCCTAGCCTACTCTATCCTGGCCTAGCCTAGCCTATCCTACTCTATCATATTCTAGCCTAGCCTACATTATCCTAACCTAGCCTACTTTACTCTAACCTAGCCTACTCTATCCTAGTCTACTCTATCCTAGCATACTCTACCTAACCTAGCCTACTCTATCCTAGCATACTCTACCTAGCCTAGCCTACTCTATCCTAGCCTACTCTACCTAGCCTAGCCTAGCTTACTCTAGCCTAACCTACTCTACCTAGCCTACTCTACCTAGCCTAGCCTACTATAACATAGCCTAGCCTAGCCTAGCCTACTCTATCCTATCCTAGCCTAGCCTACTCTATCTTATCTTAGCCTAGCCTACAGTATCCTAGCCTAGCCTACTCTACTCTAACCTAGCCTACTCTATCCTAGCCTATTCTACCTAGCCTAGCCTACTCTACCTAACCTAGCCTACTCTATCATATCCTAGCCTAGCCTAGCCTACTCTATCCTAGCCTACTTTACCTAGCCTAGACTAGCCTAGTCTACTCTAACTAGCCTACTCTTCCTAGCCTAGCCTAGCCTACTCTAGCCTAACCTACTCTACCTAGCCTAGACTACTCTACCTAGCCTAGCCTAGCCTACTCTATCCTATCTTAGCCTAGCCTACTCTATCCTATCCTAACCTAGCCTACACTAGCCTAACCTAGCCTACTCTACTCTAACCTAGCCTACTCTATTCTAGCCTATTCTACCTAGCCTAGCTTAGCATAGCCTACTCTACCTAGCCTAGCCTACTCTATACTAGCCTAGCCTAGCCTAGCCTACTCTACCTAGCTTAGACTAACCTAACCTACTCTGCTTAGCCTACCCTACTCTATCCTAGCCTACTCTAGCCTAACCTACTCTACCTAGCCTAGCCTACTATATCCTATCATAGCCTAGCCTACACTATCCTAGCCTAGCCTACTCTACTCTAACCTAGCCTACTCTATCCTAGCCAATTCTACGTAGCCTAGCTTAGCCTAGCCTACTCTATCCTAGCCTACTCTACCTAGCCTAGCCTACTCTATCCTAGCCTACTCTACCTAGCCTAGACTAGCCTACCTTACTCTACCTAGCCTATTCTACCTAGCCTAGCCTAGCCTAGCCTACTCTATCCTTGCCTACTCTAGCCTAACCTACTCTACCTAGCCTAGCCTACTCTAAGCTAGCCTAGCCTAGCCTATCCTACTATATCCCACCTAGCCTAGCCTACACTATCCTAGCCTAGCCTACTCTACACTAACCTAGTCTACTCTATCCTAGCCTATTCTACCTAGCCTAACTTAGCCTAGCCTACTCTAACCTAATCTACTCTACCTAGCCTAGCCTAGCCTACTCTATCATAGCCTACTCTACCTAGCCTAGCCCACTCTACCTAGCCTAGCCTAGCCTACTCTATCCTAGCCTACTCTAGCCTAACCTACTCTACCTAGCCTAGCCTACTCTAACCTAGTCTAGCCTAGCCTAGCCTACTTTATCCTAGCCTAGCCTACTCTATCCTATCCTAGCTTAGCCTACTCTACTCTAACCTAGCCTACTTATATTTCAACAATTTCTGTAAATTTATATTTCAACTCCTTGGTCTTCTCTTCCTTTATGTCCAGCTTTACCAAGTCTGTGTATGTATTGCTCACGATTAGATGGTAAACCCATATACGAGTATGATAAACCTGAGTCTTTCGAGGATGTATCTCGTAAATAATTCTTGTAAGTGTTGCAGTCGTACATAAGACTGGGATCTTGTGATCAGACTCCTTTGAGATGCGCTTCTTAAGAACGCCATAAAGTACATGGAACTTATTTTCATGCGAGGAGACGATGCATCTCTGCTGAGGAATTGTAGCTGAAACAACAGAGACTGCTTCTGTGTGGGTATAACATCAATAATCTTCTCAATGTCCTTGTGAAATCCCAGATCCAACATGTTGTTGGATTCATCAAGAATGACCACTTTCAAGCCCATTAATTGGTTTGAAAAACCCGGTGTATTATCAGTATGATACAATAACCTCCCAGGAGTAGCCACTAAAATTTGAAAGTTGGTGTGCGATTGCAAGAGTTGTAGTAGTTTTCCCTGTCCCTGCTTCGACCTATACTTCATATGCAATCATCTTCAAGTCGTTCAATGAAGCCTCCAAATCTGCCTTTGCCTTTTTGGCAGCCTTCCTTGCTTGTCTTTCGGATTTAAGCTGCAGAATAACTGCCATGAAGTTTTCTATGCAGAGTTCAGAAGAAAAGTCTGGCAATACAACTGCTTTGGCCATTGGTTCCCTCTGGTGGAATAAATTTGGGCTTAGAATGAACTTATAAGTATGACACTCGCCTAAGAAGAAAAAGTTACCAGTATGGTACCCTGCTCTTCTTCTATTAGTGTAGCCAGGATAATCTCCTTTAGAAAAGTGGACTGATTCTTTTATAAGAAGCCCACATTTTTTTGCTTGTTTTACTAGCTTCCACTTGTAGTATGGATAACATCTTTTGTGGGCAACATGAATTTATCCCATCGTGCTTAACACGGTGCTTGTATTCTTGAAAAACGTCTTCAACATGTGGTGGTGCTTTTTGATAACCGTTTTATCTTCTTCTTTTCCATAGAAACCTACATGAGGAAAGTTGTAGACAATTCTATCGAAGCTCCTCCTCCTTATGATATGATGCTTCTCCAATGTTGTTACATCAACACCATGTAATATTGTTGCACCCAACCTTCTCATATTTGATAATTTTTCATGGGATGGTTTATATGACGATAGCACCTTCTCTCTATTGTTTATAGATGTAGGAACCATGTTTTCTGCGAATCCAAATGCATTGGCGAGAGATAGATAAAATGAAAAGTCCCCTTCACCAATTAATAATATCTTATCTAAGTTAGAATAATGATTGATACTTCTCTCCAAAGAGAGACATCTCCTTTGATATTTGGACCCCTGAACGTATGTTCTTTTGTCCATTAAGAGTTATTCCAAAGAATAGATCTGAAGAATGGCTTTGCCTTTTGCTTGAGCTTTTCTTTCCCACTTTTACTGTTGAAAAACTATCGAAGTAAGAATAAGGAAGTTATTGTTGTTGTTGATTCTGGCTCCTTCTTCAATGAAGAAATAGCTATGGAATTGGCTTACATGAGAGTTATTTTAGTATGTAATGGTAAAGGATGTTTTTGTATAAAGTAGAATTATATATGCTTTCTTTAGACAAGGTAAAAGTCAAAAGGTAATAGGGTCGTCATAAGGAAACTTACATTGGAAAAAACATGTCAAAGATATAGTAATATGTTCATTGCTTTTTGCAATAATATTAAATTCATGACCAAAGAGGAAATCTTGGTATTACCTTTATGTCATAATATTAGAGAGATGTGAGGTATATTTTGGAAAAGAGGGTGATGCAAATATATAGAAGCAATATTTATGAGTTTATGATATGAACTTATAAAATTTGTCCACTTTCCTTTTATTAAAGGTCATGTAGGTAAAGTGCCTCATGCAAATGTTAAGTTTGTTACATGATGGTAAGGAAAGGAATAAAAGGTGATATATGGGTCTAAAATGTATGATTCCAGTGTGTTAGTCATAGGGTTAGGAATGCGGAGAGAAGAATAATAAGCCATATGAATGATAGATTAAGAACCATAATAACTTCGTCGAGTAGGTTGCGCCAATTTTAACAAGAGTGGAAGAAACTTTGCGCAGGGAATTTCATTCGAGGGGTAGCTTGGCAACGCTTTGCCAGCTAAGTGTCGTTGACCGGAATATTCGTCAACAATTGCCAACCAACAGATGCACGTCACTTACAATGGCGTGCAAGCTTGAAACAATAAACTTATGATCCTTGATTCTCTGAAGGAAAGGGGGTGGGAAGGGTAACGATAGGACTGGGGGCGACTCAATGTAAGACAAGAAGAGGTCGATAGGGTTAGGTGGACCAGCTTATACAACAGGGGGAGACACGATGGAGGTCAAGGAATTCATGGATTGGGACTTCGTGGAATAACTCATGAAAAGTGGTAATTATGAGGGGGTTTGGTCCTGTTGTATAACCCGAAGGGACAAACTCTTTGGATCTTGACAAAATGATTAGAAAGCCAAAAACATTGTCGTGGATGTGTGTTGAGGGAAAAACCAAAGCTTAACATTGAGCATCCACAACGTGTATGTTGGAGCCGTCTCAAAATGGAGAGGACAGAGAAAGGGAAAGAAGGAAGATGGGGATAGGACTGACAACTGTGACGAGCGAGGATGTATCACTTGGCATGTGCATAGTAGACAAGCGAGGAATTACGAAAAACAAGGAGACTTGGTTCCCCTGCAAGTTTGTTTTCCACCAAAACAGATTTGGTCGATCAGTTAAAAATATACAGATAGCCTTTTAATATCACCAACCATTGCTCCACCACTTCTGACCATCAAAAGGGCAAAAAATAAAAGAAAGAAAAACAAACGAAATAAGAACAAAAGCTAGAAAATAACTAAATAATTTCGAAGTCAACCAAAACTAATCTACCCCCTTTTGATTTATTTTATTATTATTATTATTTTATGTATAGAGGAAAAGAAAACCATTAGCTTGGACTCAGGTCGGATGAAATTTAGCGTAAAGGAATGCGTCGCATGCTTTGCATGTGGATCTTATGATTTTGAAAAATTTACATGTGGAAGGACTACAAACATGCCAACCAACAAATGTGTATGGTGAGGAGAAATGACTAATCAATACCCAAAAGAAACGGTCACCAACCTCCAAGACATGCCAACCAACAGATGCTTTGCATTTAATACTGAAGGTATCGATTGAATCAGATATAGGATTTAGGGTTCGTACATTAAAGGGATGATCCATGAATTCATCAAACAAATTAGTATCATCATTAGGGACCTTTCTATCAGGAACAGGGTCATCATGATGCAAAGAAGATTCATAACATGGATTCAAAAACATAGGGATGTCCCTACAATAGTCATTATCAGCAAAGGAAAAGGTGCACCTAAGAGGGACATGCCTGCTAGTGTCAAGTTCTTTAACCTCTTTCTATTGAAACAAAGGATTAGCAAAAAATTTATACAATTTAAGATCTTGATCGAACTCATGAATGTCTTCAAAAGAGGACTCGTCACATGTATCATTAAATTCATGCTGGTCTTCATCAACTTGTTTTAACCACTCGTTAGCATCATCAAAAAATAAAAATTCGTCATAATTAGGTTTGACATGGTCATAATTGATTTCTTCATTAGTGTACTCAAATTCACCGTCGCATGCGCGCGGATAAGAAGCTTGAGATGACATTTGATCTCGGGATTGAGTTTTTCCACAATGTCTAAGTAGGTTGGTATTTGGAATGTGGGAGGTGGGTTGATCCTCAAGCATCATGATATAATCAGTATGCTCTTCACATCCAAGCTTTCGACCACAATTAGTGAAGTTATTATAATTAGGCCCTAGGAGAGAGGGCTTTCAAGATATAATCCCAGCATGATTTGAATATCGAGATTCAAGAAAGAACATGTGATCTTGTAAACTCTTGATGACAGGGATTAAAGAAGACAAATCTTTGTGTGAATCGTGAATATCAAAGGAGAAACTTGTTCTACGGATTTGCTCTTCGAAGTCGAGGCGAGTGGTTAAGGAAAACTGTAGGTTTTGAACACTCTTTTCTTCTAACTGCCATCGGTAAAGAGGAGGTAGAAGCTCATAATAATGCAATAGGGCGACCAAGTTAGTAGGGTGAATGGACATAGGAATTGAATTATATGACTTGATAAACCTAAGTTTAAAAGTAAGAATGCTTTTATTATGCTTCATATGTATATGATTAAATCTCTTAAGATGCTCATAAGGATTATCCAAATGCCCAAAGGTAGAAGTAAACCAGTACGAAAGTTCAAACCATGTAGAGATGCATTCATCAGGAAGGTTGGAAAATAGAGAGGTGACATTACCCTGAAGGGAATTCATGAACAATAGCATGCAATTATTATTATCATTAACTCCAAGGATGATGCAGGTATTCGAAAATGCACAAAGATGTTCAACCACTAAAATAGTTCCATCACCATGAAATAGAGGCAAATGGTGATTGAATTTGCGAGGTAAGGGATTAACCAGGTGAGCGAACTTCAAGGAGGTGGGCACAAACCACGGGAAATTGTTTAGGTCTTCTTCAAATTCAAAAATCCCATATTTGTGAATGACTTTTCCAGGGTTAGTATTTGAAACCACAGGGTTACAACCACCAAACAAGTTTCAAATCAATTGAGACATAGGAATCTGGAGAATATAAATTAAGGCTTGAAAGAATTAAAACAAAACTAGGAAAGAACCATTGAACGGTTCTCCCCAGTATGGTCACCAAAAAATGTTGACGTCGAGGGACTAGAGAGTCCCCAACACCAACATCTCAACCTCTCGTAGGGCTAGGCGGGAAGAGACGGGAATGCCACCCTTGGTTTAAAGCGTCAATAAGAAAACACATTGAACTTCAAGCTAAATCTCCTCTAACCTACAGTCCAAGCCAAGCATGAATCCCTTCGCTTTGTACTTTTACTTTTTAACAATATTTGATTTTTATGCAATTTATAAGTTTTATGCTTTTATGTGTGATTTTATACATTTGTAATAACAAAATTAAATCTTAAAAGAATTTAAACAACTAAAGAGAATTCAAATAATAAGATTAAAATTGAAATGTTTTGTTTTTATTTTTATTTATTTTAGCAAGAAGTAACTAAAGAAAAAACTTAATCAAAAGGTAGAGAAAGTTAGTGCTAAAGGGATTAATTAAAAGAAAAATTTATTAAACAAGAAATTGATTTAATAACTACCCAAAATTAATTATAAAAAGTGTAATGAATTAATATTTTAAATTTTCTTAAGTGAAAATATGATAAATCACAAAAGAAAAACTAAAGCAAATGAATAAATAAAATAATAAAAGCTTATACCTATAAATAAAAATAACAATGAGAGGAGCTTATGTACATCATGTTATAGAAGTAATAGTTCATTAGTTTCTATTGAATTTATGTTTCCCCTTTTTTTTCTTTAAAGTATTGAAATAATTAAGATGAAGAAGGTTGAGATTTAAACAGAAAACAAATAAGAAACAATTTTAGAGTGTAAAGGATTTTGATCTCTAATTAAAATTCCTCCCCATACAATTCTTGGAGTTCCGGAATTTACAAATCTTTGCGTAGACCTGGGCCAGGTATTTAGTCTTTAGCCATCCTAGAACAAGGTTACAATAGAAAGACCAAGAGTGAAAGAAAGAAGAAAGTTGAGCCAAAATGGAATGGAGTGATGGTGGTGATAACACAAGGCGAAAACATGCATATTAGAAATTGCTTAGCGCTGAAATAAACTCAGGATTAAATACAACAAACTGACAAGAAATCATTGCACCTTGTGAAAACCAGCAAAGCTCATCCTTGCCTCGTCCGTTCGTTGCTTCACAAGACTCCCTGCTGCCAACAATCCCGTCGATCCCTGCTGAAAGTAGAGGATGAATGATGAATTAAAAAGGAAAAGCCTCACTGCACTCCAAGGATACCTCTCAACAATTTTCTCTCCTAAAATTTCCTCCCTTTGGTTGGTTGTGCGTTGCTTCTTTTATAGCATCAGATGGACAGTTTGAGTAGTTTGAACAATTAGAATCTTTTCATATTTAACTAGCTGATGCAAACCAATTAGAACCGTATATGTAATAAAAATCACTTGGAACTTTCGTTATTTCACATGTCAATTTTTAAGTAACCATGGATTAATTCTTATGGACCCAACCTTCCCACAATAAGAAAATCGAGCTTTAAAATTGTTGGGTATGGGTTATATTCTTTAAAAAAAAAAAAATTACCTTGGGAAACATGTCACATATTTAGGTGGTTTTTCGGCACATGGTTTTTTGTCGAAGGTTTTCTATTTCTGGTTAAAGAATTAGGGTTGTTGACTAATCCAGGTCATTGGTTTAGGGTTTTGGATGTCGTTGGCTCCTGTATGTATATTGTATTGTAAACAATGTATCACAATGAATGAATATAGAATATGTTGGTTTTCAGGGTTTGGGTTTCCAGGGGAAAAATCTTTGTGTATTGTTTGTATTTGCCATTGTATTTTTTTTGTTCTTTTATTGAAAATTTGTTTGCAGTAATATTGTACAAGGTTAAAATCTACAAAAAATTAATACTCTGGCTTCTAAATCTGGTTTAGCTGTGTTAATCTTTTCAGAAATTTTCTGTCAATTTCTGTAAATTTATATTTCAACTCCTTGGTCTTCTCTTCCTTTATGTGCAGTTTTACCAAGTCTGTGTATGTATTGCTCATGATTAGATGGTAAACCCATATACGAGTACGATAAACCTGAGTCTTTCGAGGCTGGATCTCGTAAATAGTTCTTGTAAGTGTTGCAGTCTTAATGGAGACAAGGATCTTGTGATCATAATCCTCTGAGATACGCTTCTTAAGAACGCCATAAAGTACATGAAACTTATTTTCATGCGAGGAGACTATTCATCTCTATTGAGGAATTGTAGCTGAAACAACAAAGACTGCTTTTGTGTGGGTATAGCATCAATAATCTTCTCAATATCCTTTTGAAATCCCAGATCCAACATGTGGTTGGCTTCATCAAGAATGAGCACTTTCAAGCCCATTAATTGGTTTGAAAAACCTGGTGTATTATCAGTATGATACAATAACCTTTCAGGAGTAGCCACTAAAATTCGAAAGTTGGTAGGCAATTGCAAGAGCTGTAGTAGTTTTCCCTGTCTCTTCTTCGGCCTATACTTCATCTGCAATCATCTTCAAGTCATTCAATTAAGCCTCCAAATCCGCCTTTGCCTTTTCAACATCCTTCCTTGCTTGTCTTTCAGATTTAAGTTCCATAATAACTGCCATGAAGTTTTCTATCCAGAGTTCAGAAGAAAAGTCTGGCAATACAACTGCTTTGGACATTAGTTCCCTCTGGTGGAATACGGTTGGGCTTAGAATGAAATTATAAGTCTGACGCTCTCCCAAGAAGAAATTTTTTCCAATATGGTACCCTGCTCTTCTTCTATTAGTGTAGCCAGGATAATCTCCTTTAGAAAAGTGGATTGATTCTTTCAAAAGTAGCCCACATTTTTCTGCTTGTTTTACTAGCTTCCACTTGTAGTATGGATAATATCTTTTGTGGGAAACATGAATTTATCCCATCGTTCTTAACACAGTGCTTGTATTCTTGAAAAATGTCTTCAACAGGTGGTGGTGCTTTTTGATAACCGCTTTATCTTCTTCTTTTCCATAGAAACCTGCATGAGGAAAGTTGTAGACAATTCTATCGAAGCTCCTCCTCCTTACGATATGATGCTTCTCCAATGTTGTTGCATCAACACCATGTAATATTGTTGCACCAATCCTTCTCATCTTTGACAGTGTTTCATGGGCTGGTTTATACGACAATAACACCTTCTCTCTACTATTTATAGATGTAGGAACCATGTTTTCTGTGAATCCAATTGCATTGGCGGGAGCTAGATAAAATGAAAAGTCCCCTTCACCAATTAATAATATCTGATGTAAGTTAGAATAATGCTTGATACTTCTCTCCAAAGAGAGACATCTCCTTTGATATTTGGACCCTTGAACGTCTATTCTTTTTTTCCATTAAGAGCTATTCCAAAGAATAGATCTGAAGAATGGCTTTGCCCCTTGCTTGAGCTCTTCTTTCCCACTTTTACCGTTAAAAAACTATCGAAGTAAGAATAAGCAAGTTATTGTTGTTGCTGATTCTGGCTCCTTCTTCAATGAAGAAATATCTATGGAATTGGCTTACATGAGAGTTATTTTAATATGTAATGGTAAAGGATGTTTTTGTATAAAGTAGAATTATATATGCTTTCTTTAAACAAGGTCAAAGTCAAAAGGTAATAGGGTCATCATAAGGAAATGTACATGGAAAAAAAAAATGTCAAAGATATAGTAATATGTTATTTGCTTTTTGCGATAATATTAAATTCATGACCAAAGAGGAAATCTTGGTATTACCTTTATGTCATAATATTAGAGAGATGTGAGGTATATTTTGGAAAACAGGGTTATGCAAATATAGAGAAGCAATATTTATGGGTTTATGATATGAACTTATAAAATTTGTCCACTTTCCCTTTATTATAGGTCATATAGGTAAAGTGTCTCATGTAGATGCTAAGTTTGTTACATGATGGTAAGGAAAGGAATAAAAGGTGATATATGGGTCCAAAATGTATGATTCTGGTGTGTTAGTCATAGGGTTAGGAATGCGGAGAGAAGAACAATAAGGCATATGAATTATAGATTAAGAACCATAATAACTTCATCGAGTAGGTTGTGTCAATTTTAACAAGAGTGGGAGAAACTTTGCACAGGGAATTTCATTAGAGGGGGAGCCTGGAAACGCTTTGTCGGCTAAGTGTCGTTGACCGAAATATTCGTCAACACCACTCATACATCATTCAATGCTTCCTTTGATAATTCTAAGGAGATAAACATTAATGTCAAAATGGCTTGGATTAATAGAAATGGGTAATCTCTTGGACCCCCTTTATCTCCCTCTCTTGTTGAATCATAACCCCTCATCATTACCATCCATCTTGTATCGCAACCAACAATTTACTTTACATTAATAATTTTAATGTACAATTTACATAGTTGGGATCTCAACCATATTAATCCACATAGGCTCTACAACCTAAAACATATCGACTCACTAGCCTAAATCGCATTTACACAATTACATTATAATTTGTGGGGATTAAAATTTCTAGTGGCCAATGAGATTGTTGAACACACAGGAAAGGGTGTTAAGCGACCATCCTTGAGCATGCCATGGTCCACAATCACCTACTATATCTAGAAATATCTTAGTTGCAAGGGCCAACACAATCTACTTTACAGATAAAATTTCAAACTTATTTTATGCCTACAACACTATAACCTCATCAATGTTCCTCTCTTTTTTCTCAAAACTTTGCAGTGAATGGAAAGAATGACAAGACAATATTGACATCCTGAAATGAGCCTATCTTACCATGGACTAATTGAATTATTAGTTATGGGTGCTCTTTTTCTTGATGGTCAGACATGGAAACAATTTGTTGTTGAATGTGGAAAAGAGCAAGCATTGAAAGCAGGTCAAGAAGAGTTAGCATATGAAGATTTGGCCAAAGCAACAAGCCATAGTCACTATGAGGTTGAAGAATCTAACATCTCCATTCAAGAGGCAAGCCCCTTTGTGAAAGAAAACAAGGCAAGGGAAATGTGATTGCTATAAGGATTCAAACGCAGAAGAATAGGGGCAAGCATTATCCCAGAAGTTGTAGCTACAAAAGTGAATACTAGAGAAATTCAAGCTTGTAAGAAAAAGAGTATAATAACTCAGGAAAGCATTGTTGTGGAAGTTGTAGCTACATAATTAGCCACCACATAAACTCAAGCTGGTAAGAAGAAGAGAAGACCTAGGGAAAGCATTGTCATAGAAGCTGTAGCTATAGAAGCAACCACCATAGAAATATGACTAGGTAAGAAGAAGAGGAGAACCAACAAATTGTTTGTTAAACATTTTGATACAAAGTATCTTAGAAAAAGTAGGCCTTCTTATCCAAAGTTTTCGAAGACTAATAGGAATTCGAGAAGTATGAACAAGGGGTTATGCCAGACATTGGTTGCTGCCTAGGAAGAGAACATCTTATTCCCAAACTCAACATAGATACTTTGATCCAAGCTATAAAGGAACAACTTGAAATAACGTTGAGATTATCTAGCGCAATAAAAGTAGAAAACCCCACCTTTTTCTTTGCATGAAGGTGGCGTTAATGGCATGGAAATAAGGTTTATAAATGTCGTAATAGATTATGTTGGAATTGATATTACTATAGAGTGTAATGAAATTGAAGATGCTACAAAACCTAATAAAGTTGAAAATGTTATATATCTTGTTAATGTTGATGTTTTTACGTAATCCCGATCCAGGTGGATATTGGTGGCCACCCACTTGTTCCAAATTCCAACTGGCTCATCTTAACAGTTTTCAGTTCAACACGTTTCTCTGTAATGGGGACGTTTCTTTGTAATTGTGGGTTCTACACTTATGGGGTTGTCCTGAAGTCCTACACAACATCCATGTGGATATTTATGTCCGCCCACCTATTCCAACTGGATTATTTTGGAAGTTTTTGTGTCAGTGCATCTTTCTGTACTTCTCGGGTCATTTTGGGGCTCTAAATAATGTTTATTGGCTTGCCACAACCAAATTGTAGATAGAGTCAGAGTTTGACGACATAATATGTAGTTCTCGAAAAGACCTTTCCAACGAGATATCACATGCCTAAAACAAATATCGTATGTAAAAGTCACAACCACGGGATATTAATGTACTAACTTACCCCAACGGGGCCCACGTGACTTTTGGTGCTTCATCTCCTAGGGTTAGGTTTTTGGATGTCTAGGGTTTTGGCATTCATGTTTATCATAAAAAGGCCTTCAGAGCCTCATTGTAATCATGTTCTTGTGAATGAGCGTAGCCGTTACATTTCTTCTCAGAGATAAAGTTGCCACCATTCTAGTGAGTCTTGCACTCTGTATTTTACAATCTTTGTACATTTCTTTCATTAATAGAAATCATGTGTTGTTGTATTTCTCTGTTTCTAGCAATTTTTATGTGTATTTAATTGTAATATCTCTGCTTTCATTTCATTTCGAAAATTAATATTTAATTGCTACAGGTTCTGAATGAATTGCAAGGACAAATTGACAAGGATTTTTCCATAAAACATGAATCCAACATGCAAAGAATGTCATTAATAAGGCATAGGAAGGTAAGGTAAGCCTCCATAGCCTTGAAGGTAGAAATGTGGTGATGACTGCAAAAGGGAACATGGATCTCATCAGGTGATGAGTGACTCATAGGATGGGTGAGACATCTCTATGAGCAAGCATATGAACCCTTCTGAGCAATCATTAATACTAAGAAAAAACAAAATTTGTTTCCATTCTCCTAAGTTCTCTAATAGAATTCAAGTAGAAACTAGGAAATGTAATGGAAAATTACCTCGAAGCCTTTATCATGTCATTAAGCATTAAAAATGTGCATTGAAAAGGTTTAGATACAAGAAAAAGGTGGATTATGTAGGAAAAATGATGGTAAAAGGTAACAAAAATAGGGACCCATCATCTTCCCCTCGTTGATCTTGTTGCATGTACCTATGCAATTCTACAACCTCCCTACTAATCCTCCTAGGTGCTCTGCTCAACTGTGGAACAAGTACAATGCAAAACAAATGGAACCCCTTATCTTCCTAGTGGCGCAATATCTAACATAGCCTAATGGCCATCTAGGGTTAAGGTTTTTACATGCTTCCCCTCAATTAGTGTTAAGATTTTGGACCTTCTAGAATCTTTTTGAAAGTCCACATGTGACCATCCACTCAGTACCACAGTGATTAATAAGATAGGTCATCTTACATGATGCATAACTTCCACATATGAACTTTGATTGAGGTGATTTTCACATTGTTGGAAAACTCTTGGTGTGTAGAATAACATCGATGGGCTAGGGGTGATGCTTGTGAAGTTTTGACACCAAAAAGTGTCATTTTATGCCTCAACTAACTCTAGAAGGTTTTGCACCCCAAATTTTCAAATTGGGACATGTCACTAAATTGGGCCTTGCAAGCCAATTCCTCCAAGTTTTCCACCCAAAAAGTACCAAGATAAATGACAAATTATATAATAATCCATTCCAAATCAATTAGAATTATGTTAAGAGATTTTCATTACAATGTGAGTTATTTGATAGAAGTATATTATGTTGAATGCAATTGTGGATTTCTAAGTCAATTTATGTAAGTGTGTTTCCATTTTGCAAGTGAGTTAATTATGTAATTTTGTTTTGAATTGTTAATGCAATTTCCATTCCTAGATTATGATGCAATTTCGTTCTATAAGATCATTATAGAACCAATGGTGAGGAGACCCAAGGCCTACACATATAGTGCATGGTATCTTGTAAGAGTTTTGTTCCTCAGGATGATATTAAAATGATTAATTACTTTAGCCACCTATCATGCAATAAATATGATGAGTAAAATAACTGTCATGGCCCTGACCGATAGGATCTTGCAAAGTGTTCATGTTGGTGTCAACACAACATGACACATCAATGCATATGTAGGGATTTGAGAGTGCCATATGGCACCAACACGATGTGCGCTTGATGATTACCTTTTTAAAACCAGTGAAGTACTTAGAGTTGGACTCAAAATGTTATTGAGTGTGCTTTACAGGACTCTTAGATCCATAAACTTGGATGAATACTAGATTAGACTCTCAATTCCATAAACCTGGACAAATACTATATCTTTTGTTCCTTTAACTTGTAAATGTTCAGGGATTTTAAACAGACTTGACCTCCAAATTAACACTATTCTACAACCCTTTTGGCTTCAATACTTCAGACAAATTCAGCTCTTAGAGGACCCAAAAAATTATGCAACATAATACAATTAGAGGTTAGGTATGTGAAACACTTTATACAATTGGAAAATCACAAGGGGTGAGCTTTGCCTAGTTCTCTGGATCCAAAAGGTTAATANCTCTAGAAGGTTTTGCACCCCAAATTTTCAAATTGGGACATGTCACTAAATTGGGCCTTGCAAGCCAATTCCTCCAAGTTTTCCACCCAAAAAGTACCAAGATAAATGACAAATTATATAATAATCCATTCCAAATCAATTAGAATTATGTTAAGAGATTTTCATTACAATGTGAGTTATTTGATAGAAGTATATTATGTTGAATGCAATTGTGGATTTCTAAGTCAATTTATGTAAGTGTGTTTCCATTTTGCAAGTGAGTTAATTATGTAATTTTGTTTTGAATTGTTAATGCAATTTCCATTCCTAGATTATGATGCAATTTCGTTCTATAAGATCATTATAGAACCAATGGTGAGGAGACCCAAGGCCTACACATATAGTGCATGGTATCTTGTAAGAGTTTTGTTCCTCAGGATGATATTAAAATGATTAATTACTTTAGCCACCTATCATGCAATAAATATGATGAGTAAAATAACTGTCATGGCCCTGACCGATAGGATCTTGCAAAGTGTTCATGTTGGTGTCAACACAACATGACACATCAATGCATATGTAGGGATTTGAGAGTGCCATATGGCACCAACACGATGTGCGCTTGATGATTACCTTTTTAAAACCAGTGAAGTACTTAGAGTTGGACTCAAAATGTTATTGAGTGTGCTTTACAGGACTCTTAGATCCATAAACTTGGATGAATACTAGATTAGACTCTCAATTCCATAAACCTGGACAAATACTATATCTTTTGTTCCTTTAACTTGTAAATGTTCAGGGATTTTAAACAGACTTGACCTCCAAATTAACACTATTCTACAACCCTTTTGGCTTCAATACTTCAGACAAATTCAGCTCTTAGAGGACCCAAAAAATTATGCAACATAATACAATTAGAGGTTAGGTATGTGAAACACTTTATACAATTGGAAAATCACAAGGGGTGAGCTTTGCCTAGTTCTCTGGATCCAAAAGGTTAATATAGCACAATAAAAGCCTTGCTCCCAATCCAATGCCAACACTTACTAATTGTCTTAAGGAATATTGCGCTCATTTAATGTCATCAAACTACCACGTGAAACATTAAAGAAAAACAAACTCTTTATAACTTTGTGGAATGTGTCTGTCCCCCAAATCCCTTTGACATTCCCTTCCCATGTTAAGAGGTAAGTTAGTTAAAACTTCCTGAAATGCTCGTCCCACATGTAAACTCGAAGGCCATAAGCTTCTCTGAGATATTTCGCAGTGCAACAAGGATGTCACATGATTCCAAAGAGTTCACACAAACCAATGATGACGTTTATAGAGATGGATAATGTTCATCATCATGTGATGCCCACATACAACAATGGCATATGATTCCAAAGAGTTTGTACACACGAATGCTAACATTTATAGAGATGGATAATACTCATTGTCATGTGATGCCTACATATTAAAATACATGAGAATCTCGATACTTACATCGACCATCAAAATAAAAATTTGACTTTTTCATTGAAAGTGGTCAAGTGTATCATAACTCACTTGTGAAACAATGAACACAACTATCACTCATTGTTATCCATGAATTCACATTGACTCATCACTATGATTCAAGGAAAACCATGCCACTTGAAATGACCCATTGATTGTTTATAAGAGGTAGACTTTCACTCCTCCCAAATACCTTTGGGGTTTGGGCCACTACCTTGTTTCCTTATCTCCTTTCCTTATCTCCGAAAGATAAACTCTTGTCCAATTAAAAAACAATTTTAAGGCTTAATCCATGTCAAAAACACTATTTCAACTTAAATAGTATAAATACAATAGTTAAATTTGACACTTTATTTGTCACATAACATCACAAAGCAGTTAAATTTGACACTTCAGCTGTCACACAACATCACAGATACCATTATTATAATCATATGCGTTGAATCTGGGATGTCATTCTTCTTCACCTCTTCAAGCTATTGACCTCATAGCCGGGCCGAGCCGAGTAGCGGTACCGTTTCTCTCAATGCTTGATCTAACACCTATCAAAACCCAGATGCGAAGATACATTCTTCTTGTATACAGGAAGAAGGCTGCTCACTTCCTCTCGCATATCCTTGGCGGAGGGGCGGTTGATATTCAGTACATACGTCATCCTTCGCGATTTAGCGGTAAGTCTTTGTCGAATTTGATTTATAAACTTAAACACCGGATGCCGGCAATCAACAATCCTTATACTCTAATTCCAAGACATCATTCATTCATAAAATTTGCACCATAGGATTTTCAGTTTCCATTATACCGCTTAAACTTCTGATGAAATATGCAATTATCCCATTCACGGCTCTTTCCCCATTAGATATTTTACAGGCAAAATAAAACTCTCAAGCTGCTGTTTCCATGCCAATCATTGGCAATTGAGAAAAGGCGCTAAAAGCGTAACCATCAAGTTGGATTTTGCATGCTGTCAGATAAATGCATGTATGAAATTTGCCTGTTAAGCTTTGATGTGATCTTAAGATGTTTGTGACCAACGGGAAATTCTCCTATGGATTTGTTTGGATGTTAAATGTTGGTAGGAAAAAGTGCATATCAAGGCTGACATTTGTAATCATATTACATGGATTATTGCGATATCTCATTACTGGGCCGAGTCTGCTATCTGTTTAGGGCACATAGAGGCTGGCCGCTGACTAATGGGCTTTTACCATTTAGTCCCTTTCTTTCAAGTAACTATGCTGGATCCTTCAGGGGAAGATGATTTGAAGAATGTCTCGGGTCACTGGGATTGCTATGAACAAAATTGCAAGCTGATAGATCACGATGATTGAAAATTCGTAAGCGGTCAGTGTGGACCTCTCAAGCTATGTCGAGGACATTGTTGCATAATGGGCATGGAGTTACGTTTGAGTCCCATCCTTAACCAGCTTAAAATCAATTATACAAATTCAGACAACAGAAAGAATAAGTCAGGGAGGCGCTGAGACATAGGATGTAGAAAATGGTCTCCATGTCATATATGCAATGGAGCGGAAATAAAAGGAATGACCAACATACTGACACAATATCGAGATGATCAACATACTCCAGAAAAATTCAAAAATATTATCTTTGCTAGGAAATTTATTATAGAAAGTTGGAATATGAATTGCCTAGTCATTGTATTGAAATTGCAACTCAAAGGCCTGATAGATGAGTTGGCCCGAGGGGATATTAACATAATTCATTTATTCTTATGTCAAATATAACTAGCAACACATTGAGGAGCAGTTTTCCGCAATGGTTGTTTTGTATGTCAAGTATGATGGAATAAGATAGGGCATACAGACCCCCTCCCCCACATCCAAAAATATTATCTTCTCTATGGAATCTATTATAGAAAAGTTGGAATATGAATTGCCTAGTCACTGTATTGAAATTGCAACTCAAAGGCCTAATAGATGAGTTTGCCTGAGGGGACATTAACATAATTCATTTACTCTTATGTCAAATACAAATAGCAAAACATTGAGGACAGTTTTCGGCAATGGTTGTTTTGTATATCAAATGATGGAATAAGATAGGGCATACACCCCCCCCCACATCGAAAATTCTTATCTTTGCTAGGAAATCTATTATAGAAACTTTGGAATATGAATTGCCTAGTCAGTGTATTGAAATTGCAACTCAAAGGTCTAATGGATGAGTTGGCCTGCGGGAACATTAACATGATTCATTTATTCTTATGTCAAATATAAGTAGCAAAACATTGAGCAGTTTTCCGCAGTGGTTGTTTTGTATGTCAAGTATGATTGAATAAGATGTGGCCATGGAGGAGAAATGCCTAGAAGAAGAGTGAGCTGAGCGAGAGAAGAAAGAATTGGAAAACCAATTGAGCAACGGAGCTTTATATGGGCAATTTGTTATTTAACAAATTGGATGAGCTTCTTAGCTTAGACTCAACTTTATTCAGAGTTTCTGCTTAAAAAGATGGATGAGCTTTCTCATGTCCATAGTGATTTTAAAAAGGAAAATACTGTTTGCTGGTTGGAAGCAAAATGATAAATCAGATCTGAAGTATGCTTGCAGTGATATGTGGAAAAGGAGACAGATCTTCTGTCCATGTGAATTTCATGGTAGAGAACAAAGGGGACGCTGAGGGTTCATTCTCCTACACAGGATTTGAGAAAGGTTCTTGAAGTCAACTTGAATATAGTCAATGCTAGTAAACAAGACTTCATTGTAAATCTTACCAAGACAGGAGATGACTTCTCATGCAAAGACAAGAAGAAAAGTAAGAAGAAGCACAAGGGACCTACACGAAATACTTCATTGTAAATCTTACTGAGACATGAGATGATTTCTCATGCAAAGACAGGAAGAAAAGGAAGAAGAAGCACAAGGGACCTACACGAAATCCTGACCAAATTTTGACTTTCAATCAAGCAAAATAGGTTTCCCTTAGATAAGAAAGGATTTAATAAGCAAAACTAAGTGTAAGAGTGCAACATTTCTAGGCTCTGCCAAGGATACTCAATCTTCTGAGAATATACCAAATACGAAAGGTGAAAAGTTTGAGAATGCTATTGAGAATTGAGCTGAATCTCAATATGGATATGCTGATGGAAAGAATTCCCTTTGCACTTGGATTAAATCTTTTCCATCATCATTCAAATTAGTACTTGCAATACAAGGAGGCCGCAAACGTAATGGAATGGGACATAGACCAAAACTAGGTGTAAAGTGGGCCTTGATGTCCAAGAACCTCCATGTAGTTCCGTGTCTCACACACTTAGAACCTATCATTACCACCAACTAAAGCAGATGGACTATAAGCATAAGCAAAAAG
>ML778804.1:766209-788496 GCA_009831015.1 Picea engelmannii | reverse complement strand
TTGATGCTACCGGGTAAATGGTATGTTTTGTGCTCAAGTCCATTACCTGTAAATACCTCTCTAGCTAGGAGGGAGTGTTAATATTATGGTAGTTGCGGGAGGTATTTACCTCTACATGTGAACCTAACAAGAATAGAAGACTCCGGGAAGCAAGAGAAACCCTAATGAATTGGCTAATAACCCTAGAAGCCTTGCGGCTCAAGAATATAATTTATATTAGGCTATTAGCCTCCAAGAGAAGAAGTCGGCCAGAAATAATAATAATATACTGAACAGACACATACCCAGAAGGAGAAGTCGCCCCCCAGCAAAACTGGCAGGATTACTATAAATACAGGGCGCCAGTTCTCATTTGTCACATCTTAGAATCGCAGTTTCCCAGTTGGTGCGCACTGCAGTTGCAGTCTGGTGCACAGGTTTGGAGGAGGGTTGCAGGTGCAGCTACAGTAGCAGCTAGTTCTCAGTATTGGCTTGGATATCTCTTGGCTAGGGTTTGGGACTATCTGATCAGTCTTTTGTGTTGCGCTATCCTTGGGGAGAGATGCGCTGTCCTTTGTTTGGCTATCTAGCCTAGGGTTTGCTTCCGGAGGAATTCTCAGTCAAGGTTAAGGTGCTCGGAGGGAGGCTTCGGCCTGTGGTTGGGTGACGAGGGTATCGTCAATGGTAAAATGAGCACACCATCTTCTATATTCTAACACCAATCACTACTAACTACAAAACCATGGAAATGTCTTTCAACACAGAAGAAGGAAAAATGATCACATTTAAGGGGATGACAGGAGGGGCACCTAGAGTTGTGACAACCAAACAAATGCACGCCATATTTAGGCGAGAGGAGGTGGCCTATGCAGCTGAATGCTTTGTTATGGGAGTGGATAGTGGAGAACACAAACAATATCCTCCAGATATACAAAAAATCATTCTCTAGCATAAAAAGGTCTTTGAACCTGTTATACACCAAGTTGCACTAGCTGGATTTGTAGATGAGCCGCCAAAGACTGAGCAGTTAGATGCTCAGAGTTCAGTGTTCACAAGTTCAGCCGGTCCATTAGACCACCCTTTTTCTGCATTTCCATCCCTCCGGGGCATTGTAATAAATGACTTGAGCATGAAAGTTGTAAAAGACTATTGGCCACTTAAGACCTGGGCATGAGCATGTACTCTAGAGTGTTTTTTTTCCCTTGTTAATTATTTCTTGCCTATCAAGCGATTAATAATTTTTAAGTTTTTTCACTCAAAGTTGACTCCAAAGCTGGAGTATGTGCTGGTGGTTAGGCCTTGGCATGGTATAACCAATGTCTAGTGTCTAAATCTATATGAGTTCATGCTAGGTCATGTCTTTTGAGTCATATGGAAATTGCGCTAAGTCCCCATAGGTTTTTTTTAATGTTTTGGTCAAATAATTTTTTTCTTTCTGTAAAACGAACATTTTTAATGTAAAAGTCAATAAAGTTGTAAAAAATGGCATCAGTCATTGTCAGATGCCATATTTGTGGTTGTTTTCTAAGCCAAAGCACCCCCTAAGCCCTTATTCCCCCTTTGTTTAGGCAAAAAAGTGATTTTAATCACTCAAAAATGTAATTTTCTCTCAAAAAGGTAAAAAAGGATGTTTTAATTAATTTCCTAAAATTTAGGGGAACTGCTAAAACTTAGCAAACATGTCGGAAACATGTTTTTTTCCGTGTCCGAAGTTCATGGTACAGTTGGCAAAGCCTTCTCTTTGTGAAGGCACCTAGTTTGAGTGACATGGCAGTATGGAGGAGATCCCAAGGAGCTCATGCACACCTCCTCCTATAGATGGCGCATTAGCATGGAAGGGAGCTAATCCCAAAGCCCTACTCGACCTCACCCTCACTTCACTCCCACACACCCTCACATCACTCCACTCCACCTACCTATCACTCCACACATCTCCCTCCTCACTAGTGCGCCAATCCTCTTAGCTCATGCGCCACTCCTCCTCTCCCATGCGCACTTGCTTTGGAGTTCTCACCCAAATTTGTATAAAGGAAGGTCGACCCCCCCCTCATATGAGTTAGTCAGAGCCTAGGGGAAAGAGCTTATTCTCTTCTATTGTATATTTGTAATTTTCTTTCAAGTTTGAATAAATAAGACTTTGGAGGTCACATGGTGGATGGTAGCATTGTGTGGATGTTGATGTTCATGGTCTAAATTTATGAGGTAATTGTATCGTGTTTACATGCGTTTTAATTTGTAGGTTGGCTTTGATAGGGGTGCTATCACCCAATCGGAAAGATCTTCTTAACTATCTTGAATATTAAGATCTTTTGTTATTTTACATATGCGGTTGAAAATTTGCATGTTAATTTTGTTTAATTGCATGCTATTTAAATTTCATGTGTAGGGAACACCGATAACAAGTTGTATGTAGGTTTATCAAGATTGTAGGTCCCCATACTTGAAGTGGTGGCTGATCTGAGTTCGATCTTCCACATTCTTCAAGATCCTTTGAGAACGAGTCCCTCATCCTTTCACCGGAAGACTCCATAGCCCAAGATTCAATTCTTGAAGAAAAACTTTCTCTCTCTCTTTCTCACCCTTCTAGTTTCAATTTCTTGGTTACCTATTATCTACATGCAAGCATTTGAGTTTAATTTCTAAAGTTAAATCTTTAATTTTCTTATGCATGCATAGGATTTCTAGATCTGATTTTTATTTAAAGTTTATCTAATAGATCTAGATCTAATATAGTGAAAAGGTCCCCTTTCATTAAGCAAATTTCTGATATTTTTTAAAGGGTAAAGTTGAATCTTTTCCTTTGGCTTTACACTGTTATATCTAGCATTTCAAGTGCTTAATTACTTGCTGTCCTAACAGCAAGCAAAAATCTGCAATAAAGTTTGTTAGTTGTTAGTTATTAGTTCCTTGTTTAATTTTCCAAGCAGTTTTGATCAATCCCTTAAGCTGTCGCAAACCATTTTGGGCATCTTTTGGGGTTTTCTCTTTGCTGATTTTGTAGGTTATTGGACAGCCAAAGACAAGCTCTGTTCAACTTGGACAAGTTTGGGGCATCCAAGCTGTAAAATTTCAAACCCCACCCAGTTTCAAGTCTCGCTGTTTTTTATCAGTGTTTAATGCCCAAACCCAGTTTTATGACAGCCAAATAAACTCAGCATGTAAACAAAATTTTAGAACTGAAAATGAGGATTCTGAACAACATTTAATGGAGAAACTAAAATATATCAGCAACACAATATTCAAAAATTTTTGCATAGGGATTTTTGGTCTAATGACGACCCTGGAAAAACCCACAAGGGGAAAACCAGTGAGAGAGGGAGTTTTTATTATTTCAGAGCTTCGAGAAAATGTTTTTTACACCAGTCAATAATTTCAGAAATTTAATACAGACTTGTCTTGAAAACCGTGCCAAGCTTTCTCTTCAAAATCTGAGCCAATTTCCTCGAAATTTGTAACAAAATTTCCTGTACAAATGCATATGTCATCTCCTTGATTTCTGTGCCCCCTTTAGCTGTACGACCACCTAAAAAATTGTGCCAAACTGCAGCAACACAAAATCTGTGCAATAAATCATTGTACGGCCTCCTTGGGAACTGTGCCAAAACTCAGAAAATTGTACAACAGTGTTCCTTGACTTATGTGCAGCAAGAAACAATAGTACAGACTGCTAAAATCCATACAGTACGGCCTGTTACACCTGTTGTACTCTTTCCTCGATTTCTGTGCAAGTTTTCACTGTACAACATCCTAAAAAATCTGTACAGTACGGTCTTCTTTCAGTGCTGTACCCTGCCTCGATTTCTGTGCCAGTATTCAAGCTGTACGACTTGCTCAATTCGTACAGTACGACCTGCAATTAATGCTGTACCCTTTCCTCAATTTGCGTGCCAATGCTTCCCTTGGAATGTGTGCACTTAGCAACAAACTGCTCCTCTCTTAGTCTGCTCGACTTCTTTCTTCTTCCAACTCTCTCTTGCTCTTGCTTTCTCAAAATGAAGAAAAAATTAACCCTAGAAGGGTGCGCCCTCCTACCCTAGTCGACTTTATGGAGGAAGTTAAAGAGACATCTCATCCAACGGTTGAGATTAGATGAGATCAAGGGTGGAAATTAAATCACTTAAGTTACCCACTTTCCCTAAGTCCAAAAGTCACCTTTTAATTTATCTTTCACAAATTAAATGACTAGGGTCCACATTAGGCACTTTCTCACCCCTTAGGCGCCTAGGTGATGAGAAACACTTGCCTAGGTACGTTTTAATTATTTTTAACACTCCCTCTTACCGAGGAAAGTGTTACTCACCACTCGAAGCTTGTCCCTGAAGAATACAAACTTGCCTTTGCCTAAAGCTTTGGTGAGTATGTCCGCAACCTGCTCATCTGTAGATATGTACTGTAGCTCAACTGCTCCTCTCTGAACATAATTCCGGAACAAGTAATACTGAATCTCAATGTGCTTAGACTTGTCGTGAAAAACTAGATTTTCAGAGAGTTTAATACAACTCTGATTGTCATAGTAAATCATAGTGGGTCTCAACTGCACACCAAATAATCTCACCAACAACTTGCGAAGCCAAAGAGCCTCACAACTGGCTTGACTGGCAGCCATATACTTAGCCTCTGCAGAACTCAAAGCCTCTGACTTTTGCTTCTGACTGGACCAAGACACCACTGCTGAGCCCAATCCGAAACAAAATCCAGAAGTACTCTTCCTGTCATTGACACATCCTGCCCAATATGAATCTGTATAGCCCACCAATCGAACTCCATCCTCTCTCAGATAGTCCAGACCATAATCCACTGTACCACAAAGATACCTGAGCACATGTTTTGCTGCCACCCAATGCACTCTCCTAGGCTCCACCATGAACTGACTAAGAGTGTTGACAACAAAACAAATATCTGGTCTGGTATTGACCAAATACATCAATGAACCGATCAACTGACGATATAAAGTGGAATCAACCAACTGTGACTCAGAAGCATGCAACTTCTTCCAGTTAGTAATCATGGGTGTGGTCATGGGCTTACAATCCTCCATCTGGAATCTCCTCAAAATGTCACAAGCATACTTCCCCTGTCCCAGGAAGATGTTGCCAGGCTCCTGCCGAACCTCCAATCCCAAAAAATAATGCATCAGTCCAATATCAGTCATCTCGAACTCTGAAGCAAGGCTCTCCTTGCAGCTAGTGATGAGTCTCTCAGCCCCTGTAATGAAAAGATCATCAACATATAGCAAGAGTATGAGAGGATTCTCTCCAACCACAATGAAGTATAGGTTGGGATCCGCCTCACTCTTCTCAAAGCCCAACTGCTGCAAGTAGGCATCAATCCTAGAATACCAAGCTCTGGGAGCTTGTTTCAGCCCATACAATGCCTTCTTCAGTCTGCACACACGAGACTCTCTCCCATGCGCCTCAAAGCCCAATGGCTGCTCAATGTACACCTCCTCCTATATGAGACCATTTGGAAATGCGGTCTTCACATCCATCTGATGGATCTTCCAACCCATCTCTGCTGCAATAGAGATCACTGACCTGATCGAGGTATATCTAGCAATCGGAGCGAAGGTCTCATCATAGTCATCTCCCTCAACCTGTGAGAACCCTCGAGCCACAAAACAAGCTTTGTACTTCTCAATGCTGCCATCTGCAACATACTTGAGTTTGTAGAGCCACCTAGAAGTCACAATTGACTTCCCCTCAGGTCTAGGAACAATCTCCCAAACTTCATTCTTCATGATGGAACTGTACTCTTCCATCATGGCATCTCTCCAAACTTGTTTGCCAACAACCTCCTCAAAAGTGGAAGGCTCAGACTCCCTGATGCTGCTCACCATCGCAATGTAGCTGCAAAATCTCTCAGGAGGTTTACTTTCCCTCTCAGCCTGCCTGGGATTCCCCACTGAACCCTGTGCCTCCCTCAAAGTGTCCTGAAGCCACTTGGGCTTCCTCCTCTTTGAAGTAGTGTCTCGTGGAGGGGACTCTCCCTGCTCAACCCCATCACCTGAAGTAGAATCTGGAGAACTCGATCCTGAAACCTGTGGACCAGTAACCTGTGATCCTGACATCTGTGGCCCTATAACCTGTGGACCAGTCGTCACTGAAACTGGTGGTCCTGAACTCTGTGTCACTGAAATCTGCTGTGGACTCACCTGAATCTGAGGTGATGACTGCTCACCCCTATCAGTCCCTCGTGACTTCCTAAAGGCTCCATCCTCCTCAAATCTCACATCCCTTCTCAAAACTGTCTTCCTCAAGGAAGGGATGTATATGTTGAAAGCCTTTGAAGTCTCGCTATACCCAACAAAGATCCCCTTCTCTGCCATGGGTTCTAGCTTTGTCCTCTTCTTAGAAGGGACATGTGAATATGTAAGGCACCCAAAAATCCTAAAGTGCCTAACATCAGGCTTCTTCCCAGAGAAAGCCTCCTCAGGAGTCTTGTCCCCCAATGCTCTGTGTGGACTCCTGTTCTGCAGATAAACTGCAGTATAACATGCCTCGGCCCAAAGAAAAAGTGGCAGCCCCTGATCATGCAACATGGCTCTTGCAACCCCAACCATGGCCCTGTTCTTCCTCTCAACAACCCCATTCTGCTGTGGGTTGTAAAAAATAGTCAACTCTCTCTTGATGCCCTCTCCTGCACAAAAGTCAATAAACTCCTTGGAGGTATACTCACCCCCATTGTCTGTCCTTAGAACTCTGATTTTCCTCCCAGTTTGGTTCTCCACAAGAGCTTTGAACTCTTGGAACCGATTGAAGACCTGTCCTTTGGTCTTCATGAAGAAAATCCAAGACTTCCGAGAGAAGTCATCAATGAATATGACATAGTATAAACAACCAGTCAAAGATGCAGAAGACATCGAACCACATACGTCAGAATGAATAAGATCAAGTATACCTGCTGCTCTGCTGTCACTGCTTGGAAAAGCAGTCTTGGTGTACTTTCCCAAAGCACACCCGTTGCACAACTCCTGGTGCTTTGTACTGAACTCTGGAACTCCAGTCACAATCTCCCTTAGTATCCTCAGAGCCCCATGATGCAAGTGGGCCATCCTACTGTGCCATAGCTCACAAAGATTACTGCTGCTGGTAGAATGAAATAATGCACTAGCTGGATGGAACATGAGCTTGTACAACTTCTCATGTCGAGTCCCAATCACTTTGGCCGAAGTGATACTGGACCCCTTGGGAAATAGGAGCACTTGTCCATCACGGAACAACACCTCATAACCCCTCTCCTCAATAGCAAAAACTGAAATCAAGTTCTTCTTCAAGCCAGGAACACATAGGACCTCTCTCAACAACATGGGAGGTAGAGACTCCCTTTGAAATGATACTGTCCCACTACCAATTGCCTTGACCACCCGGTCATCTCCAAGCACTACCTCAAGATCACCAATCTGTGTAAAATCTTTTCAATGCTCACGAACACCTGTACAACCCGGTCATCTCCAAGCACTACCTCAAGATCACCAATCTGTGTAAGATCTTTTCAATGCTCACGAACACCTGTCATATGGCGGGAGGCACCACTATTAATATACCACACACTGGAATGAGTGGCTCTAGTGGAAAGACATACCACTAAGGAAAACTCCTTATCAAACTTGGCGGAAAACTCCTCCACCTCTGCTGAAGTTGTTGTCTGATTCTTCTTCTTCTTATTAGGACATTGTCCTGCATAGTGCTCAAACTTGTGACATGCAAAGCACTGGACTTTGTTCATGTCCTTCTTGCCTTCACCCTTCGGTTTGTTTCCTCCCTTAGGACCCTTTTTGAATTTTTTTTTGTTGTTGGCAACAAGAGCCACATTCTCCTCATCATGACCTGTAGATGAACTTCCATGCACATAACCTCTCCGGGTCTCCTCCTGAACAAAATTATCCCAAAGACTTTCCCACTTGGGAAGGTTTTACCTAGCCACAATGCCCTCAACAAAAACAACCCATTGTTTGGAAACTCCATTCAATGCTGTCCTCATAAGTTCATTGTCAGCAATGGCCTCCCCAACAGCTCCAAGTTCATCTCTCACCTGTGTCAACCTGGTAAGATATGTGACCACATTTTCAGCCTTAGTCATTTTAATGCTTTTCATTTTTTCTCTCAAAACCATCTTCCGGTTCTCATTTGTACTCTAATACAACTTCTTCATGGACTCCCACATCTCATAGGCATTTGCCTTCCTGTCACATGAGGAATCAAATTGTCCTTGATGGCATCAAGGATAATTCTCTTAGCCTTGATACTCTTCTTGGTGTATGCTGCTAGAAGAGTAACATCTGTGGGTACAATCACTGGGTTTGTTGTGGAGTTCTCAACAATATCCCATAACTCACTTTCTTGCAACAAGAAGATCATCCTCTCCTTCCAAGCACCAAAGTTTACTACCCCATCAAGTATGTCCTCAACCCTTAAACCGGTAGCCATTGACCCTTTTCTGCTGAAAATGAAAAATTCAAACTTCTGTCCGGTGAAGTAACTTCTGTCCCCTTTTTCTGACTTGTTGATATAAATCTGTCTTTCTTTAACCCAGCTTTGATACCATATAAAATTTTAGACACCACCTAGTTTCAAGTCTCGCTGATTTTTATCAGTGTTTAATGCCCAAACCCAGTTTTATGACAGCGAAATAAACTCAACATGTAAACAAAATTTCAGAACTGAAACATGAGGATTCTGAACAACATTTAATGCAGAAAATAAAATATATCAGCAACACAATATTCAAAAATTTTTGCACAAGGATTTTTGGTCTAACAGTGACCCTGGAAAAACCCACAAGGGGAAAACCAGTGAGAGAGGGAGTTTTTATTATTTCAGAGCTCAGAGAAAATGTCTTTTACAACAGTCAATAATTTTAGAAATTTAATACAGACTTGTCTCGAAAACCGTGCCAAGCTTTCTCTTCAAAATCTGAGCCAATCTCCTTGAAATTCGTAACAAAATTTCCTGCACAAATGCACAGGTCAGCTCTTTGATTTCTGTGCCCCCTTTAGCTGCACGACCACCTCAAAAATTGTGCCAAACTGCAGCAACACAAAATCTGTGCAATAAATGCCTGTATGATCGCCTTGGGAACTGTGCCAAAACTCAGAAAAATGCACAACAATGTTCCTCGATTTCTGTGCAACAAGAAACAACAATACATACTACTAATTTGGCCTAACCAACTTTATTAATTTTCCTTGAGTTTTTCACTCCCACTATTAATAAATCCTCCAAAGTGGTGAAAGGCGTCCTAATGGATTCATCTTCTTCTGGCTAGTGTTTAGGAATGATGTAAATGACCATGTAAGACAACTAAAAAAGTGTCGCAGAATTCCGTCGAGTTTAGATATTTTTTTTTAATTAATTAAAATTTCCTCAGGTTGGAAATTTAATTAATTAATTTTTGATAAATATTGTAAAAACTAGATCCTTGGGCTTTTGATAGGGGTAGTTGTGCTCAAAAGAAATGGAATGAGACCCCTTTAACCCTTGGACCAAGTGTCAGCTCAGTCGGACGAGTTTTGCTAGGTGTTTGCCCACATAGGAGTCTTAGTTAGATAAAACCAATTTTAATTGCTAACCCGTGACATGGAAAAAATTTCAATTTTGTAATAATTGAATAATTGCAGTAAAGTAAAGGTGGATAATGATGAAGAGAGAGATATCCTAACCTACCCAATCCCTTCCCAACCTTTACATACCCCCTAAACCCATATCTCACTTAGACCCTCACACCCCCCTTGGGGAATTGCGCCCCCCTTCCATGTGAAAGTTAATATCTTGATTTAATTCAAATCGTGGGCCCCTCCCTCATGAGGTGCGCCTTTCTTATGCCTCCCACGTCCCACATGGAGTGTGTTCCACACACTCAAACACACATCCACCAAGAAAGCTCACGCGCTCCTTGGGATTTGCGCCCCCTCTCTTGGAAAAAGTGGAAACATCTTGCAAGAAAGTGGAAACTCGCTTTAAGGCAAGTCATGGGCCTTACTCTTGGCCTATGCGCCCCTCCTGTGCTTCCAAGTCACCCTTGGAGTGTGTGCCACACACTCCCCACTTTCCATTCGTAGTTAAACCTAAAAGCTTGCGCCCTCCTTCATTTGGTCTCATCTATGGCTTTGGTTTTGACACTTGGCAAAGATCCAAGAGGGGTCTCTTTGCCTCACAAGCTATAAATAAAGCCTGTCCCTCACTCATTCCTCACCATTCTCCTGAGTATTGTTATGCTACCATTTTCTTACCGTCTCTCTCTCTCTCTCATTGTTCATCTTGCTTCCATTCCACTTGTTCTTGAAGAGTTTGGAGCAATTTTGTTGCTACAACCTCTTCCATTGGTAATAAAGAAAAGCTTTGGAGGAATCGTGGAGTACGAGACTTAGTCTGGATGTTCCATTCTATTGTGAGGTGATCTTGTTATGTTCTTTAAATATTATTGTGAAATGTAGAGTAGTATTGCTTGGGTAAATTTTGTTTACTTAGCTAGGTTTAGCAATAGTGTAGTTGCTGGCCTATATGCCTTGTATTTACTAATGATACTAACTTCGTTGTGTTATTAGTGCATGCAATCCATTATCTATTCTTGTCTCACATTTTATTTGAAGTTTGCAGGTTATCTCAAAGAGCGTTGTTGGGATAGATTTGAGCAAGGATCTACCCTCATCACTTATTAAAACTTCATAAGCTTTTCCATTTATCTTTATTTTCTTATCATATTCAGATTTTGGTTGCTAACACTCTTAGATAGGTCATTTCAATACTTTATATTTCTGTTTTTTTTATGCGGAAGATTTCTGTAGCAAAACATAAATTTTCTTAACGTTTTGTGAGTGTGTTGCAGCATTTTCAGCAAGCAATAGCTTGCTGATTTTTGCAGGTTCTCGCCAGGTCAAGGGTGCATGCAACCCGTTTTCAGTCACAACACATTCCCAAAGGCCCCCTTCTAAAGTGGTAACAAAGCCCTTCTTTCTCCTTCTCTCTAAAGCATTGTAAACAAGCCCAAAGGGGGTCCCCAAAGTGGCTTGCCGCATTTGTTCCGTTTTTCGTTTTTATTTTCAGTTTTAGCTTAGTTTCTTTTCGTTTTCCTTTTGTTTTTCTAACCCCCATAGAATAGCTAGCTTAGTTGTGAATGTCTAATATGCATGCTTATGGTTAAAATTATCTAGATTAGATCTCACACGTAACTAAAATGCTAGCTTAAGCCCGTGGAGGCATAGGATAAAATCTCTTGCTTTCATCATTTCTTTACTTGCAAGCTATCGTTCCTCAAGCATTTATCTTTCAGTTTGCAACACATATGGGTATGTTAATAGTGTAAAATAATCACTTTCTTTTCAACAATCTTTTCAAGTTCTTACGCTTTACATGCAATAATTTTATGATCTAGAACTTCACTTTTCACTGCTTTAATATTTCGGTTTTGGGCCCCTTTGGTACCTTTTGGGCAATCATAACTCACTATAATATGCTCAAACACTTAAAAACACTTAGCTCATAGGCTTAACAACTCATTAGACTTAATAGGACACCTTTATCGACCATCTTCGCCATTTAAAACAGGGATTAGAGGAAGCAACGGAAAGGTGATAGGCCGGGGACAATCTCATGGTGCAGAGCGTCCTTTTTCGGGAGTACTCTTTTTCTTGGGCTGACCTATGGAGCTAGGGTAGGCCTTGTTGCCATACTTCTTGAGCACTCAGCAGTTACTTGGTAAAAGCGGGGGAGTATTGGGTTGACACTTAGCTAGGATTGAAGTCTCATTTAATAAACCTTAATCAATCCTTAATCTACATATTTTGGGCAATCTACATTTACACTTGCAAGCACATTTATTTCATATTTACATTTACATGCAAGTTATCTTTATGCTTTGTGGATTGATCATCTAAGTAGGCATCTTTGTGTTTTGGAACACTTTTCCTTTCACGCATATTTCATTTGAGTGGTGTTCTTGTCTTATGGCATGATCCCTCAAGAAGTTGCGCATCCTCGTGGAGGCACTATCTTGTTGGGTCTTGAGTGATTGTTTTCGCCATTGAGAGCAGTCCAATAGAGTAGTGCATCCCTTTCAAGGAGACACTCTATTGTGAGCATGCTAGGCTTCTTGTGTTGATGGCTGTATCGTCTTGATTATCTTTATTCTTGCACATACAAGCAATTGTTAGTTAATCTCTTATATTTTATATCTTGATCCATTGTATCTTGGTTAGCATATCTTTGTTGTAATCTTAGACATTCTTTATTGTATCTTTGTATCTAGTGTGTACCTAGTCTTGTTGTAATATTTGTAATCTTTGTAAATCTTGTAAGCAAACTCCCCTAAACTTAGTTGACCCCTTGCCCAATCTTAAGCACTAGTCTTAGTTTTCCTAGGAAAAGGTTTTGACTGCCATCTTATAATGTTGCACATTGCATTGTTGCTTTACATCATAGGCTAGATTTGCCCCCAACCTTTAACTAATTGAAACCAACTCCTAGAATTTAAACTCTAAATCTCATCTAGAAACTAGGGTCTACCCCCCTTTGGTTTCCCTAGGAGTAAGCCTAGACGAAAGAGGTTCAAGTCAAAGTGACAGCATGGACTTTGAACCTAGGCATTGTGCCTCCAAGGATACACTAAGTGAGCAGGACTTAGCTCACATTTGCAAGTGTGTATAAGGATGGCAACAGACCCTTTGAAGACCTAGACTTACAAAAGTCTTTTTGTAGTAGTTAGTTTAGCATTGATCCAATTCTATAAGGATCCAAAAAATAAAAAGCTTAAAAGAGGAAAAAAGAGAGTCATCCTCTCAAGTTGTAATAGGATTAACAAAAGCGGGCCTTTGGTGCCCAATTTCTTCATCCCCTTTCGGGGGATTGGTGGTGTTGTGTGCTTGTTTCTTTTCCTTTTCCTTGCAAGTTTTATTGCTTTATTTTGCTTACAAACACACAAGCTTAAGGGAAATCAATCTTACAAAGCACTCACTACTTCATGCACTTGAGCACAAAATAACTACAATATTTTATGCATGCTAGCTTAGATTTCAGTTTTTGCTCTTAGTAATTAGAAAATCTTTCAAAGTTTTCTACAGTTCTTTTTCAGTTTTCAATTTCAAGTTTTGTTTCCTTTTTTCAAGTTTAAAAATAAACCTTCCCTGCAACTACCGGTTTATGCTCTGAACTCTTGCGAGCCTAGCTTGATCTTGGGATTCATCAGAACCAGAGTTGTTAGTGCGTAGTAGTATAATTAGGGAAACCTTAATACCTTAATGCGTGGGAAAACGCCTAAGGGGAGTGTGTGAAGTCAGATGGGAACTTTGAGATCTAGGTTCTCCCCGTGTTGGACATCCGACACCCTTAGTGAACTCACTGGTGAAGCCTTGGGGCTTCGGTAGGTTCTCAGCAAGTTTCCAAACAAAGAGGTAACCTCTAAAGAGGTCACACATCTCTCATTAATGTACTTTCAATAAACCCTAATAAAACACGCGTTCAACAACTGCCCACGACACTTTTAAGGCACTGGTTCTATGGTTATATCTTTATGTTTATGAGCAGTATTTTCATTCTCAAATGTGATTGTCTAACAAATTTTATAAATCTTGCATATATTGTATCCTACTTTATTATGCATGCATCTTTATGATTAGACAAATGCTTTATATGAATATCTTATCTGATGAATGATTAAGTTGACTGCTTTATGTTTTATTTGCAATATACTCCTAGAATAGTTCTTTTAGCTTAGTGTAGCTTAAGAGCCTTAGTATATTTGTTAGGGACTACCCCCCTTGGCTTTGCTAGGAGTTGGCCTAGACGGAGGAATCGAGGATCAGGTGACATCACCTTGACTGAAGACTTGCCCCCAAGGACACACTAAGTGGATTGAAGATTTCTTCCACGATAGCCCAAGTGTGTATAAGGCGGCAATAAAACCAATTCAACCACCAGATAGAGGGTTTGAACACATCATAGAATTGGAAGAAGGGGCCAAGCCAGTCATCAATACACCATATGGACACCCCAAGAAGCACAAGGATGAGATTGAGAATGCTATTAAAGAATTATTAGCCATGGGCCATATTAGACCGAGTTCAAGTCCATTTGCATCATTGGTGGTATTAGTAAAGAAGAAAGATGGGACTATGCGCATGTGCATTGATTACCGAGCCTTGAATAAGAAAACCATAAAAAATAAGAACCCCATTCCTAGGATAGATGAGTTATTAGATGAGCTACGTTGCGCAATATACTTCACAAAAATTGACTTGCGCTCTGGATACCATCAAATCAGGATGAGGGAACAACACATACATAAGACAACCTTCAGATGCCACTATGGACATTACGACAAATGCGCCAACCACCTTCCAATCATGCATGAACCATGTGTTTAAAAAACAATTGAAGAAGTCCCTACTTGTCTTCTTTGATGGCTTACTGATATACAATAGAACATGGGAGGATCACCTCAAGCATGTGTATGAGGTCTTGAGCATCATGGAAAAACAATCACTATATGCCAAGGATTCAAAATGTGAAATTGGGATGACTGAGGTTCTCTATTTGGGACACATTATTGGAGCAAAGGGGGTACAGGTTCACCTAGAAAAGATCTAAGCAATCATGAATTGGTCCACACCCAAAACACTCACAGAGCTCACAGAGCTCAAAGGATTTCTTGGTATTTGTAGTTATTACAGGAGGTTTGTCAAGGGGTTTTCCCAATTATGCGCACCTTTGACTGATTTGAGCCGAAAGGGTGCATTTAAGTTGAGTAATGGCATAGTTAACATTTGACAAAAATGAAGAAGGTGATGAGCACTTGTCCAGTATTAGCCTTGCCAGACTTTTCTCAGCCATTCATTTTGGAATGTGACGCATTAGGTGAGGGTGTTGGAGTTGTTCTCATGCAGAATAGACATTCCATTGTCTATGAGAGCCGCAAACTAAGAGGACTTGAGTTGCTGTACACCATTTATGATAAGGAGATGCTAGCCATAATGCACGCCTTGGTCAAATTCAGGAAATATCTGGTAGGAGCAAAATTTGTGGTTAGGACAAATCATAATAGCCTTAAGTACTTTCTTGAACAGAAGGACCTTAATGAAAGACAACAAAAGTGGGTGAGTAAAATTCAGGCGTATAACTTTGACATAGAATATGTCAAAGGAAAAAACAATGTTGTAGCAGATGCCTTGTCTAGGAGACCCTCAGCCTATTCGATGTCAGAAATATCAGTTGATTGGAAGTCTCATTTATTGGTGGAGTACTCCAAAAATAAATTTGCATGTGAGTTGATGGATGGACAGTTACATGATGACAGGTACAGGATTATAGATGACATCATATATTATAAGGGAAGGATCTATCTAGTTCCTGAATCATTGTTCAAGAAAAAGGTGCTAGCATTTCATGATTCATCATTAGCAGAGCATCAAGGATTCCTTAAAGCATACAGGCATATAAGAGAAAGGTTTGCTTGGAAAGGTCTCAAGGGAGATGTCATGCGCCACATCAAGGAATGTATCACTTGCCAACAGAACAAAGATGAGCACACTCACCTGACAAGCCTATTGCAGGCTCTCCCCATTCCAAAGCATAAGTGGGAGAGTGTATCTATGGTTTTCATTATAGGACTACCCAAGGCACAGGGGAAGGATTGCATATTTGTGGTAGTAGATCGTTTGACCAAGTTTGCTCACTTTTTCGCCATCTCCATGGACTTTACCGCATCTCAGGTGGCAGATCTGTTTTTTAGGGAAGTCTTCAAGTTGCATGGATTACCCAAAACAATTGTGAGTGACAGAGATAGTAGATTTATGAACATCTTTTGGCAGGAGCTATTTTGGCTAGTGGGTACAAAGTTAACCCCCAATAGTAGCTACCATCCACAAACAGATGGGCAAACAGAGATAGTAAACAAGTGGGTGGAAGGATACCTACGAAACTATGTGATAGGTCAACAAAAAGCATGGTTCAAGTGGCTATATTTGGGAGAATACTGCTACAACACCACTTACCACATGTCTACTAGTATGTCTCCTTTCAAAGCCTTATACTGTTATGATCCCCTAACTTTTGTTGAGATTGTGTTTGGAGATAGTTGAGATCCTATGGCTAAGGAGTGGATACAGGAAAGCCAAAACATTCTCAAAGAACTTAAGGATCATTTGCAAAGGGCTCAAAATCAGTAGAATTTATATGCAGACAGTCACGGAGTGGAGCACACTTTTGAGGTAGGGGATTTGGTCTATTTGAGGCTACAACCATACAAACATGCATCCGTCAAGAAAAATGGCACCGAGAAGCTCAAACCTCTCTTCTGTGGACCTTACAGGGTGAAAAGGAAGGTTGGGGAAGTTGCATATGAATTAGACGTACCACAGGGAAGCGAAATCCATAATGTCTTCCATGTATCATGCTTAAAGAGGGCATTGGGGGACCATGTTGTAGCTAATGAAGAGCTACCTCCAGTTAATGAAGAAGGGCACTTGATTTTGATTCCAGAGGAGATTTTGGAGGTGAGGGCGAAACAACTAAGGAACAAGGACATCAAGGAATACTTAGTCAAATGGAAAAATTTGCCTATAGAAGATGCCACTTGGGAGAGTGAACATGTGCTGCAGCAGACAGATTCAGGATTGCTTGTGGGCAAGCAATTTCTAGTAGGGGAGACTGTAATGTTCCCCTCTTCTTGACAAGAACATTAGAAGAATTAGTAGTCTAGTCACCCCTCTAGACTATAGTCTCATGGGAAAAAGGAGGCTAGGAGGCACAAAAGGGTCACTAAGGAGCTAAATGTTATATTATAAAAGTGACTTTGGTAAAAGTAGAAAAAGTGTTATTTGACTTAGAGGAGGAAGTAAAGTAATAACCTTAGGCATCAATAAAGTAACTCAAGTGAAAATTAGAAGATGGAGGTATAAAAGAGAGAGGAGGGTGCCTCAGTCCTCATTCATGTCATTTTCTCTTATTGCTTCTTGAGCTATGCAGCGTACGTTTTGAGGGTTTTGAGTAAACAAACCCTAGAGATTAGCAAGGAGGTGAAAGATTCCTCTGTTCTTGATCCAAGCTTGGTAAAGGTGGTGAAAGATCCCACCCTCACCATTCTATTTTGCTACAGGTCAGTTCCTACAATGGATTGGAGAGGTAGGGCGCAAATATGGAGCTTTTCTCTAGGTAGGGTGCATTGTTGTTTGAGAAGGAATAGTTCGATTTGGTCAGTGGAAGGGGGATCTGAGGCAAAACTCATTCTTGGAGGGTTTTCCAGCCTTAGAGCGCATTTTCTCATCTATTGTTGGAGGATTTCTTCTGCATATTTATTTATTGTGGCTCTTGGGCAAATTTCTGAAGAGGGGTGCATTGTCCCTTGGGTATTTAGTGAGTTGGAGGGTTAGATCTATGATTTTGGCTGAGGGATCTCTTCATATGCACTCTATATCTACAGATCTACCATTTGGCAGTGTTTTACAGGGGTTTGAGGGCTTGCTTGAAGGGAGCCGAATTTCCTAGGTTGCTACAGCCAGTTGGGGCACATCTCAGCCAGATTTGGAGGTGCCAAGGCTTCAAGGGAAAGATATTGATCTTGTATTGACTTGCATGTTGTTACTGAAGGTCTAGGAGGACTCACATCTTCACATCTTTGTATCTTGGAGGCATATTCAGCCCAAACTTCTATATCTGTACTATCTTATTCCAGATCTGTAGATTTCATGTATGGAGGTCAGCTTATTAACTAACTAAAGGTTAGACCTGAAGTTATTTGGGCATTCTCTTTTATTATATTTTTTGTATCTTGTTATTTCCATATGTTGTTGTGTTATATTCATCCATCATATGCTATAAAACTCAACCAAACACTTCCAGCACAACTTGAGAAGCAAACCTGCAAAAACACTCAAACAATCATAGAAATAGATCAGAAATAAACACCTAAGTTCCTAGCGAATCTGCTTGGGAACTGTTATCCCCGATATCTAGGGATAACTAGGAGATCATGTCTCGAGGCCCACAGGTCCTAGACATGGAGTACCGAGAGCAGGATTGACTTGAGGATGGTCCTGGAGGACCCATCTTTCTTCTTCTTCACCAGATTTGTCCTGTCAGCAGCAACAACTTCCATCACCATCGGCTTGGACTTGCATCGGAGAGGGCTCTTGCTCCATGAGGTAATTGGTCCAAGGTATCATGGTATGTGTCCGGCTTGGACTTGCATCGGAGAGGGCTCTTGCTCCATGAGGTAATTGGTCCAAGGTATCATGGTATGTGTCATATTTGATTGTTATAACCCTCTTATATATGCATTAGGTTCCTTTCATTTCTGATGACTGCTTGGATCTTACACTAATCCACTTGACCACTGTTGGGGGATTGATGGGGTGACTTAGCAAGTTGATACTCATGGGTTTTGGTTTGCCACCAAGGGGGGATTTGCAGAGCCATCGTCCGCTCCCACCATTTTATCATATTTACATCTTATACCCCGCACATCCATCCCATTCCCCTAGTCTGGCCATTACGATGACCTTTGAGGGTTACACTTTGTCTTGTGGGAAGAAGGGGCTAAAGGCCCAGGGGGTAAAAGCAGCTGGTAAAAGATAAAAGCCATAGGAAATAACACCTAGAGATGCTTCGCCCAGGGGATCCCCGAGAAGGCAATAAAAAGCATATCACCTCATAAAACATGGCTTGAATAATCTTCTGAGGATACTTTCCATCTCTTGTGGGTGTTAGCCCAATAGGTTTTTCTGTCGGTTTCTTCAGCTTTGTATAGTAGATCTGTGTAATATCTTTGAGCTCTTTGATGATATGTTAGGGATTTCATGTGTGTATTTGATAACTTTAATGATGAAATATGATTTGCATTGCTATGATCCCTAGGACTGATGAGCCCATGGAGGGCGTAGCCTTTGATGTGCAGGACCATACCCGGCGGACAGGTACCAGTGGACCGGTACACATGGGGATATGATTAGTTCGGACCTCCATGGGGTTGAAGAGCCCATCAGATGGTCGCTGGGATGGCAGAGGCAGGACAACATTGTGACGAGCCCTTGCATGAAGAAGAAGAAGGACGTCCTCACCCAGGACGCTTTGGCAGAGCCCGGTCTAGGGGGATCACCCATTGCAGATGAGATGATGGCTTTTGATGGACAGGACGCCACTCAGGACAGGCTGGATGTTTTCTAGAGGATGTGGCAGTGTGCTTGGATCATTTGGCACGTGTGGCAACTTGCAGGAGCCCTAGAAGGGCTAATGTTTTGCCTTTTGGATGCTGATCTTGCCCAAAAAGGGCCAACGTCTCCCTCAGAGGGGCCTGACGTCTCCCTTTTAGCTCATAATTTTGACATTTTAGCATTTAATGTGACAAATAATGTAATATTGTTAAGTTAGCCTTGTCGGCTGTTTTAATGACCTATTTTGGTAATTAAAGGTCATTTGGATGATATAAGTAGAGGACGTTGAGCCTCATTTTAAAGATAATACAACTCACTCTCTTCTGAGAGATCTCTTTTTAGTCTTTTGTCTTGGATTATTGGCTCTTGGAGTTGAGGCGCTACACTTGTGGATGATCATCTTTGGCATATTTATGGTGTTTTTATCATTGGAAGGTGTTACAACTAGGGTTTGATTAGCTCTTCATTGATTTGTAAGTATATTTTTCATGCAAAACTTCCTGATTGAATGGTTGTAGGTTAGATATCTTACTTTTATGGTTACATTGTTGCTATTTTGCTTAATCATTGAAACCCTAGGGAGCAAGCACACAAGTAGGTCCTTGCTTCATGTCCCCATGATAAAAAACTTGTTTAGCCATTTGATTAAGGAGAACATAGCCTAGCCATTGCTACACTAGTTCCCCTTTTTCTGAGTTAGTTTTGAAATATAAGTTGAAGAAGGAAGACGTCCTAGGCCTAATTAAGTTTACACCTAGGGTTTTGACCTTTAGGGTTTGAAGAGCCTTGGCTCTACAACACTTTTCAGCCCTAGATTTATATTTTAAAGCTAGCTGTTTTTGCCAAAGAGTTTTAAGGAAAGAGGGAGGAGCATGAGGCCTAGCTTAAGCTACACCGGAATGAGCCTCCTCCCCTTAGGGTTTTGACTTCATGGCCCTGCCATTGCAGCACCATTAAGCCTAACTCTCTCGTCCTTAGATTTAGATTTTCCCAAGAGTTTAGCCTTACTCCCTGACTCCATTTACCCTAAGGCACTAGTCTAAACCTTAAACATTGAGATTCTTGTGTCAAGACAACCTTTCAAACTTCTAAATTTTGAAACCCTAACTAACCCTAGCGATTTACTAACCCTAACTCTATGATGATGTCTTGCCTCTTTTGAACTTTGGCTGGTATAAAAGTTGCGGCTAGGTCATCCATTGATAGACATAGAAGTGTTAAGCATTTTCATTGGCCTATTTTGTAAAACGTCCACCTCTTTGCCTACCAAAACTAACCTAGAATAGGGCTGACGTCACCCTGAGTAGGCTTGACGCAACATCATATGTGAGCATATTTATGGTATTTAATGCATTGTGATAATTCAAGGATTGATTTTGTACATTGAATGCTTTATCATTTGGTATTTATCGAAGAAGTAATATTAAAAGCCATAGCCTTCATTGCAATCATTGACTTCGTCAATAATTACTTTTATTTATGCTCATGTGTATTTCATCTTGATAGTCATTGACAATTGAAGTACTAACCACTATTTGCACATTTTAGTTTTGTTTGCCTTGTCTCGCAAACAGGTGCCTGATCAGTGGAATACCTTCATTTTGACTATCCTTCTTGGCAGTAATCTGTGAAGGGAAAAACCTACTTTAACCTTTGAGCTTTAATCTATTGATCTTTTTCCTTTCAATACCCCAGATTACTAGGGACGTCTCCCTTGGGATTAGCCACCCTGAATAGAAAGAGCCCCCCATCGAGGTGACATTGGGTGGGGAAGCTCCTGTTACGCCAGTTTGGTCCCTACTTTCAAGCTACTTAACCTACACTACAAACTGAGCGATAACAGGAACATTACATCCAACCTGTATGAGGGTCATAAACTATAAATTAATAATTATAATACATAATTTAGATTCTAGAGGATGACGGGGCATAAAATAATAAATTATAATTTATAATGAATTAAAAATTTAATTTGAATTTTTTTTAACTTGTTGCGCTTCTTGGTGTGTATTTTCTCAAATACACTCCAATTGTACTCGCATCCCAAAGAGCTACATGTTTGGCTAAGCACTTGAATGGCAATTTTTTGTAGATTGGGTACTTTTGTGCCAAAGCTTGTCCACCAAGCATCTACAACAAATAAGAGAAACATAAGAAAAGACATTGAAATTTGAAAGTTAAAAGTTGAAACAAAGTAAGAAGTAAGAACTAAGAGGAGACATCGAAATTTGAAACATAATGAAGCTTACCTGGGATTTTGGTCTTTTCGTCCATGTCAATGCCAAATGTCCCACCAACCATCCTATAAATTTCCATTTCTTTGGAAATCTCCGGACCTTCTTGTGGACTTGGCACCATTCTCTGAACACATGTGAGGAATCCATCTATAACCTCAACGTCAAATCTAAAACCACAGTTCTTGATGGAATGAGTTGCGCCAACGAGCGGTCTACTGCATTCTTGGATTGTCATAAGAGGGCTTGCTGGGATTCGTTCTATATGGCAAGACAAGTTCTCTCTTTTGGTACCCAGGATCGAGTATGGCGGTGGATTTGTAGACTTTGGTTCCGCAGGGACACCTTTACAGATTCTGCTTCTTGATAGCAGGCCCAGTCTTTACAGACATTTTAGCATGGGGTTCCAGGAGTGGGGAATCCAATATGTGTACATTGGGCAGACAGTCATGGCCAGAGTGGTGCAACGTCAACATGATGATCCCTTTCGGAGATTAGCATTGGACCCTAGGATTACAGGGCTAGGCATTTCATTGACTGATAGAGATGAGTGGATCCTTGTAGGGGGAAATCATTCATATTTTCCATTGAGGTTCAGTTCTGAGGAGAGCGTTTCACTTTTTAGTGATTCGCTGAGGTCTTGTAGCTCCTCACTTTGGGGGCAGTATGTTCCGCCGGAGGAGGCCATGTTTGGTTTGGAGTGGTCATGGAGGTCAGGATCATTCTCTATGGAGGCTGAGTGTTTCTTTCAGGAGTTCTCTCATGAGATGCGAGAGAGTGGCTCCCTAGTAGAGCGACTCGTTGAGGGTTTGACCGAGTTTTTGCAGTACCATGTTGCTCTACCCATCAATAACATTCAGAAGGAGACTTTTTATGTCAGTACTGTTATCGCACGGTTTGTAGGATAGTTCCAAGGGCTTGAGTCAGGGCTTGAAA
>ML778804.1:750059-762425 GCA_009831015.1 Picea engelmannii | reverse complement strand
GACACATACCATGATACCTCGGACCAATTACCTCATGGAGCAAGAGCCTTTTCTGATGCAAGGCCAAACCGGTAGTGATGGAGGCTGGTACTGCTGGCAGGACAAATCTGGCTGAGAAGAAGAAGATGGGTCCTCCAGGACCAAACTCAGGTCACTCCTGCTCTCGGTACTCCATGTCTAGGACCATGTGGGCCTCGAGACATGATCTCCTAGTTATCCCTAGATATCGGGGATAACAAGTACCTCACTAGACAGTGAGTTGAGAGGAGGATGCTTCACATCTTCCAGGTTGGTTTGGGACCCAAGTATCATGTTCAATTTCAGTTGGGTTCAGTTGGCAGAGTGTCAGGGTTTAATGGGATTGCTTTAGGACAACCAATCTTTGGGATGGGCGGACTTTCATGTCCCCATTTTTGGATTCCCTTATTATGAGGTTAGAGTTACTTCAAAAGGCTTGAGTCAGCCAAGTCAGACGGGTGAGACTATGTCATCAGTGAAGTTGGAGGGTTTGGATGAGTTTTATGGGGCCCAATTTAGTTTATTTACCATTATTCATCATTTGGATCATTTCTGCATAGCTTGTTCTTGGTTCCATTGCATTCCGACGATTTTCGTAAAACAGGGTCATTAATGGGCATATTTTAATTAATTACACTAAAGGTACTATTTGGATCTTGTTTCTTGGAGAAATATCTTAGTGTAATAGCTCGTTGGAACCGAGGCGAAAATATCTACAAGATGGGATGATGAAAAGTGACTTTCAGTGGCGGGAAAAATCATAAAGGTGAATTAATCACTTTTTGGAGTAAAAAGGTTCATTAAATTAATAAAGTGATTTTTATGAGAAAATATTAAAGATGAATTAAAAGTCACTTGAAGGGAAAAAGGTGAAAAGGGGTATAAAAGAGAGATAGGGGTTCATGTTCTCTCATTATTGCAGATTGTGAATTGGAAATTAGAACCTAGAGAGGAGTCAAGCGACTTCCTTCTTGTTTGGTGGCTTTCTGGATGAAACCATCGCCATTGACAGTGTTAGGTGTTGAAAGACACACCCTAGTCCGTCGGGAGGACCACACAGGTTCTTCATCGAGCTACAAGATCAGATTATATCAGCAGAGAAGTCCAGTATCAGCTAGGGCGCAGATTTGCCAGTTGCAGCAGTTGCAGCGTGAGGTTTTGTAGCAGTTGAGGGTCGCTAGGCCTAACCAGTCAGGGAAAGACGGATTCCCCAACCCATTTGAGGAGGAGTCAGGGCGCACCAATAGAGAAAGTTATCATTAGATTCTGATGGGTAAATCTTCCAGATCGTGTCAGTTTGTCAGTTTGCAGTGCATGGAGGTCTGGGTATCCATCTGGCTACTCTGGTCATCATAAACCTCTGCACTGTGATGATGTCCCAAAGTGGGGACATTACATGAATCAAAACCCTAACTTCACTAACCCTAGCCTAAACTAACCTGCTAACCCTATATGTTGCTGTCATCTTTAGCCATAATATCAATAGTGCAGCTAGACGTTTTCTTTATGAGCAATTGAATAATGATTATAGGCATTAATTAAGTGAAGTGTTGATTTATTACATTGAATGCCATATCGTTACACTATTTATTGGTGAAGTGACGTAGTTTTCATTGCTATTTATAAACATTGACTTCGTCAATATTTATTACTAAATTGCTTATATGTTTATCAGATAACATCTATTTATATGAGGTACTAACCCATTGAACAAGCTTGCATATATCAGTTTATTGTTGCTTTGTTCCAGGTAGGTGTATCTCTGTGGAGGTTTTACTTTATTGGCTTTTGGCCAGACTATCTGCTCGGTGGTGACTTGTGAGGGGGGAATAGCTACTTTATCTTGTAATCCTTTGCATTCTCTTATAATCTGAAAGTGACCCTTCACCTTCTCCAACCCTAGATGTAATGGGCAAGATCTAATCTTGCTTTTACAAGATCAAGGGTCATGATTCATTCCCTCCAAAATAAATCACTTTAAAATATTAAAGTACATTTTCACTTTATAACATAAGTGCACTTTATGAGATAAAGTTACTTTCATATTAGAAGGTACACTTTTTTAATAAAAGAACCACTTTATCACAACTTTATAAAAACCTATTACAAAGTCAAGTGTCTAGTAGTGTAGGTACAAGGTTACTTCCGCATACAAGAGAAACATGCAGAGCTAAAAAGCTAAAATTTCTCCTTTACTTCTAACAATTCTTCAGGTATTAATATCAACTGTTCCTCCTCATCCAAGGGAGGTAGTTCATCAATAGGGGTGATGTGCTTCCCTATGGCTCTTTTCAAACAAGATACATGAAAAACAATGTGTATCTTGCTTTTCGGGGGTAGATCAAGATTCAAGCTCATATGCCACGGCCCTTATCTTTCTTTTTACCATGTAAGGCCCAAAGAAGCGAGGTTGAAGCTTTTCTGCGCCATTCCTCTTTATAGATGCATGTCTGGGGTGCCCTTAGCATGCATGCATCCTCTTCTCTCCTACATAACTGTGCCTCCCTCACTCTCTGCTGTGCACAAGAGCCTAGGCAGACGGCTGCTGTATGGACCTGCATTAAATGCACCCGTTCTGCTGCTGCTGTATGGACCTGCATTAAATGTACCCTTTCTACTGCTGCTCGATGGACCAGGTGCTGTACCCGCTGACTGTGTGTGCCCTGGTGCTTTGGAGAAGACTATCCGATCTAAACAACGTAAAATCTAACAAACCCTGGCTACCTAGCTAGACATAGTTTGGTCTCCACACAATCCATAAGGAGTTTAAGGCCTAGGAAGATCTATTCAGAGACCAAAGTTAGTGAAATATAGTGTGTCTATGTGGTTCATGTATCCAAAATCCAGAGTAATTAGCTTTAAGATTTCAAGACCTGTGCTAATCAATGGGTAAAAGGACTTGATAGGGTAGAGAACCTAAATAATCCTGTATAATTTGGTGCTTCTACCTTCAAGTAGATGTGAGAGTCACTGGGATTAACGACGTCATGTACATTAAATAACATCATCCTCAGATGAAAAATGTGTACAAGTCCAGCTGTTGGCACTACGTAAACTACACAGTATGCAGCAGGAACTAACCAGAAAGGCTGAAAATTGAAATCCGTCTGAAACATACTTTCTGGTAGGTTGTTGCTCCATGTTTAACCTATAATGTAGGTTGCTACTAGTCTCAAAATCATGTTGCTACCCAAATTCTATATAAGTACATACACTTCCCCTATTATTATTTCAGAATTACGTCTCTCACAAGATCACATATATAGGGTGCTGGTTCTTTTTTCTTGTAGAAATTCAAAAGAAAAATGAATTAAATTGATGAGATGAAACCTTCAAATCATAATACCGCGCTCTTTGTCAAAGTCACTGTTCTTGATGTAGAAATAATTTTCCATTGTGCAACAAATACAGACTTATGCAGGGATATAATGCATAATGACAAGTTCCTTATGTATGAGGAAGAGTTAGGATTTTTTGTACTTGTTTTGTGTTGCTTGATGCCATCCTAATTAATTTACTCATATATTAGCCAGACTGACATATCGTGGGCCCTGTACATATGAAGTTTGGCTGCCGTACTACTTAATTGCCACAACCTCATTTTTTACCAAATAGGGGGCATTAATGTCGGAAATGGAGGGCACTAGTGTCCAGATCAAGGGTGCTTCTTTACTGCAATCCATTTCCTTTCATTTCTCATCAAAACCATTTAGGATCCGAAATATGAAATTGGCACTAAACGCCTCAAGTAATTACTCATTTAGCAAGACTTAAGCTCTAACATTCCTAGCCTTCTATAGGGTCATCTTAGCCTTAATTTACTATGGCGCTATATACCTACTTATTCTAAATAAGGATTTTAGAGTCTAACCAAATCAATCTCACAACCAAGTAAAATCCTTGTACTGGTGAGCCTATGCCTAGAGGTGGAATACACACCTCACTTATGGGCAATTTTTCTGCACGTAGCCCCAAATTTCTTTAGTCAATGATGAGACATTCGATATAATTTCTTGGGCTGTAAGACTTTCTAGTTTAATGATGCCAGGATCCCAGGTAGGCCTTCATCATTCTTGGAAATTATAAATTGTAAGAAAATAGTTTCCTCTTAGAAAACAAATATTCCTAGAAATTAAAAACTTTTTTGTTTCCTGAAATGCTCATCTGTAGAGATAGAAATTGGTTACAGAAGATATTTTGATTGCCCTTTTAATTGTGTTCATTACAAACAAATCCTCTCTGGATCATGTTACGAACTTTTGAATCAAGTGGATTGAACAAAAGTTAGCTTATTTAGTAAGCAGTTCCTTCATGAAGTACATATAACTATTGAAGTTAAACATAATGCTTATCTAAATTGTGACACACATGCAAAATATTAAATTGGAAAATAAGAACACCTTACAGATCTCGGCATCACACCGAAGATCTCCACCTTGGTCTCCCACCAAGGATTTCCTCCTACTCTTGGCCTCTCACCAAGAGTCTCTACTCTCGGCATCTCACCAAGAGTCTGCCTCTCTTGGTCTCTCACCAAGAGTCATCAACTTGGCCTATCGCCAAGTCACCTCCACCTGAAGTGGAGGTGACTTCCAAGCAAGACAGTTCCAGGCAAGACAGTCAATTGGACAACCATTGGGACAACCAGGGAAGACAAGAGGACAATGTTACAAAATCCCAGGAGCTACAGAAATGAAATAATATATGTATTGAATAATGAATAATAATAAGATGATTACAATTGAGAAATGAGGGCTCGCTTATATACCCAGACAGGGGCACCCATAACCAATAGCCATGTCTTTTCATTATTAATAATTATTTATTAATTATCATTTAATTGTTATATTTATTTATTAATATCTTATTTATGTGTATTTTTATGTTCATAACATTGCCTTCCCCTTAAAAATGCTTTGTCCTCAAAGCATTGGTAACGATGGGTGTAACTGGCGAAAATGTTCTGATTCCCATGTTGCATCTTCTTCTGGAAGGTTTTTCCACTTAATAAGATATTCCTTGATTACGTGAGATCGCAACCTTTTTTCTCTAGTGGAAATAATGGCTTCTGGTTCTAAAATGATTCTTCCTTCTTCAACCAACATAGGGAGCAGTGTTTGCACCTTTTGGTGTTTCCCTACAACCTTTTTTAGACATGACACATGAAAAACGTTGTGGATACGACTTTTATTTGGTAATTCCAACCCATAAGCTACATGACTGTTTTTTTTGTTAATTTGATATGGTCCATAAAACTTCGGAGCCAATTTATTCTTTCCTTGGTGTTTAAGAGATAACTGTTTGTAGGGTTGAAGTCTTACATATACCCATTGTCCAACTTCAAATTCTCTTTCTGTTCGGTGTTGGTTAGCTTGTTGCTTCATTCTGTTTCTTGTTGTTGCTAAGTTTTCCTTGAGTATTTGAACAACTTTTTTACTTTCGTCTAAATGATCTTTTACTGATGCAACTTTTGTTTGATTCGTGGCTAACTCTTTCCAAGATGGTGGTTGATATCCATAAAGAGCTTGAAATGGTGTCATTTTAGCCGATGTGTGATATGTGGAGTTATACCACCATTCAACGAGGTGCAACCATTGAAGCCATTTATTTTGCTTATCAGAGACGAAGCAATGAAGGTAGGTTTCTAAGCATTTGTTGACAATTTCTGTTTGGCCATTTGTTTGAGGATGGTAAGCTGAACTCATATTAAGAGATGTCCCGATTTGTTTGCAAAATTCCCTCCAAAAGTTCCCTTTAAACTTGGCATCTCTATCACTGACGATGACCTTGGGGAAACCATGTAATTTATAAATGTTTTTACAGAAGACTTCAACTATTTGTTTTGCGGAGTCTGTTTTTCTTACTTCGATAAAATGTGCATACTTGGTTAGTCTGTCTACTATCACTAAGATTTTATCTTTTCCTTCTGATATGGGTAATCCTTCAATGAAATCCATTGAAATTTCTTCCCATTTTTGGTTAGGAATATGTAACGGATGGAGTACCCCGGGTGTTAATATATTTTCACTCTTGTTACTTTGGCAAAGGTCACATTCTGCTACATATTTTTGAATATCTGCACTCATCCCTTTCCGACGAGCATTATAATATGTTTTGAAAAATCCGACGTGACCTGTGGCTGGACAATCATGGGCTTCTTGAAGTACCTTGGTTTTAAATTTTGAATTGGTATTCAAATAAATTCTTCCCTTATACCATAAGATGCCATTCTTCCATTCAAACTTGGGGTATTGGGTTAAATCATTGATTATGGAACATGTCTCTGTGTTTTAGGCATATTCAATTTGGATTTCGTTCAACCATTCCGGAATTGCTATTGATACTGCAAAAACTTGTGCTTCTTCATCTTTCTGTGAGAGGGCATCAACCACTATGTTATCTTTCCCTCTCTTATGTAATATCTCCATATCAAATGTGGCAATTTTCTCTATCAATTTCTGTTGTTCAGTAGTCAATGTTTTTTGTTGTAACAAATATTGTAGTCTATTATGATCTGTACGTATCAAGAACTTGCTTCCCAAGAGATATTGTTGCCATTTTGTTAATGCATGCATGATTGCAAGCATTTCTTTATTGTATGTGGACTGTAAGCATTCTTTTTTGTTTAGTTTCCTGCTTTCAAATGCTATTGGGTGTCCATCTTGCATCAAGACTGCTCCGATCCCAAAATTTGAGGCATCACATTCAATTATGAAAAGTTTTGAAAAGTTTGTGGACATAATTTTCTTTAAATTTTCAAAACATTTTTTAGATTCTTCATACCATTGAAAGGAGTTTTTCTTTAGGAGATTTGTTAAGGGGGCAATTAAATGAGCATAGTTTTTGACGAATCTTCGATAGTATCTTGCCAAGCTTAAAAATCCTCTTAACTTAGATATACTCTTTGGCCTGGGCCATTCTGTAATTGCTTTGATTTTATTTGGATCTACCTTGACTCCCTTTTTGGATATAATGTGACCGAGATACTCTACTTCCTCCTTGCCAAATGTACATTTTGACATTTTTGCATAGAATTGATTTTTTTCTAGAATAGATAATACTTGTCCCAAATTATTGATGTGTTCCCTCCATGTTCTGCTATACACCAGAATGTCGTCAAAGAAGACTAAGACATATTTTATGAGGTGTGGATGAAATAGTTCATTCATAGCTGCTTGGAAGGTAGTAGGGGCATTAGGTAGCCGAAAGGGCATCACCTTGAATTTGTAGTGTCCTTTGTGAGTTTGGAAAGCGGTCTTGGGTACATCTTCTAATCTTACCCTAATCTGGTAATATCCCGATCTCAAGTCAAGTTTTGAAAAAAATCTCGCACCGTGAAGTTCATCCAAGATTTCGTCGATGAAAGGAATGGGGAATTTATTCCCGATTGTTATCTTGTTAGGCCCACGATAATCTATGCTTAATCTGAAGGAACCATCTTTCTTTCGTACTAATACAATTGTTGATGCATAAGGGCTTCTACTTTTTGTGATAACACCACATTTTAACAAGTCTTGGACTAATCTTTCTATTTCTGTTTTATGATGATGGGGGTATCTGTATGGTCTAACCTTGACTGGACTTGATCCTGGTTTAACTTCAATTATATGTTCAATTCTTCTTTGTGGTGGTAACTCCATGGGGAGGTCTTGAAAAACCTTCTTGTGTTTTCGAATTAGATCTTGGATTTCTAAATTTTTAGAGTCCTGTTTTGGTTCTTGTATTTCCATTTGGTGGCATTGGATAAGATAGGCGGTTGCTCCTTTCCGGATCAGCTTTTCCATCTATTGGGATGATGCAACTTGTGTTTGGGGAGGTTGAAATCCATATAATTTAAATGTTTTCCCTTGCCATTTGAATTTGATGAAATGCTCTTGATGATTGACTGAGTATGTGCCTAAAGTTTGCAACCATTGGACTCCTAAAACCACGTCTACTCCTCCCAGGGGTACGGTGTAAAATTCAGATTCCAAATTGAAATCTTGAATTTGGAGTTTCACCTTATGGCATTTTCCTACATTTTCGATCTTCTTACCATCTGCAACCATCACCATCATGTCTGGGACCGGATATACAAATAATTTGAGGTTCCTTGCAACATTGATGTCGAGAAAGTTGTGGGTACTTCCTGTGTCAATTAATACTGTGACATTATCTTTTTTATGTGTCCTTTTAATTTGAGCGTTTGTGGTTGGCTAATGGCTGTGATGGTTGCTAATGATATTCTTGGTGTGTCATTACCGATGAGATTTGACACATAATTTTGGTTGTTTTCCATTTCTTCAGTTACTGATTCCTCTGAATCTGATTCATCGTTGTTTTCTGCTTGACAAGTATATAATTTTTTTGAATTGTCTTCTATGCGACACCTGTGTCTTGGGTCTTGTTGACCGCCTCTCCAACATAGGTGGTCAACTCCATGTGCCATGAAGAGATGCATCATCAGATGCAAATTTGTTGAAGACCTTTGGTTCTATAGGGCAGTGTTTGGCCCCAACACTTCTTTTTGTAACAGGAATTTCCACACCCCTGCCTGGGTTAATAATGTAATAGGTTTGCATGAGTCATGTCTAGGTCAGTTACCTTGGGATCGGTTTAGTAGGAGAGTTCCTTTCACCGAGGGTTTTTTATCCTCAGGTTATCAATTGGGCTTTTCAGCCTTATTGATTTCCCTTGAGTTTTTCCCTCACACTTGCAATAATTCCTCCAAAGTGGTGAATGGCGTTCTAGTGGGCTTATCTTTTGGTAACTATTGTAGGGAATCATTGTAAATGACCATGGAAGACATCTTAGAAAGTTTCGCGGAATTCTGTTGAGTCTAGTATAGTTTTTTTTAATTAATTATTTTTTAATTAAATTTCCCTAAGTTTGGAGGTTTAATTATTTTTGAGCAAAAATTGTAAAAACTAGGTCCTTGGACTTTTGATAGGGGCATTTGTGCGCAAAAGAAATGGAATAGCACCCCCTACACCCTTGGACCAAGTTTCAACTCGGTCGGACAACTTTTGTTATTGGTTTGTCCACCTAGAGTGTCAATCAGTCAAAAACAACAATTTTAATTGCTAAGTCCAAACATAGCAAAAATGTAATTTTTAAAAATGAGTTAAAAGGATGATGTAAAGATGGATAAAAGTGAGAGATTTTTCCTAACCTTTCCTAACCTTTTCCAACCCTCACATTACCCCTCCACCTAGCCATAAAGCAAAACCGTCACTTTTTCTAGAGTGGTGTGCCTTCCTTCTAGAAAGTCTCCAAAAAGTAAAAAATGATAAAAAAAATCAATGGGAGACTTATGCTATCCCTTGGCATGCTTTTCCTAGCCTCCCACTACCTCTTTGCTTCATCCCAATGCCTCTCCACTCCCCTTCACCTCTTTTATTGCCCTCCTTTCCTTTCCTCTCCCCCATGTGGTGCGCCCTCCAAGGAGAGTTACCCCCCCTCTTGTGGATCTCCTAGAAAAAACCGTTTTTATGAGTTGGGGCCCCTTTTTCTCCCTTGGCACGTATCCCATAGCCTCCCACTACCCTCTTGCTTGATCCCAACATTTCCCACACCCATCTACACCCTAGATCTATGATCTAAACCCTCGATGGTGCTCCCTAGCCTTGGGATCACCTCTTACGCTTGGTGGTGGACACTTGGCATTGATCCAAGAGGGGTGAGTTTGCCTCTCCAAGTATAAATAGATCCCTCTCCTCACTCCCAACTCACAATATCTTGAGCTATTGTTATGCTACTTGATTTCTCTCTCTCTCTCTCTCTCTCTTTCCATCATTTCCGTTCTTTGGCTCTTAGGGTTTTGGAGTAAGTTCTCTCCAAGATCCATTTCTTGAGTAATAAAGAGAAGCTTTGGAGGATAATTGGAAGAGTTATGCACATGCTTTTTCTTGCCATACACATGAGGTAAAGTTGTTCAAATTTGTTTGGTGATTGCACACATTGGATCTTAGGTAAAATGTTACTTGGGTAGATCTAGTAATGCACATGCTTGTAGATCTATATATCTTGTTTTGCTAGATAGGATTGAAATGTCATCTTATTAGTATATGCAACATAGTATCTCTTGTATGCACATCACCTCTCAAGTTTTGCAGGTTTAGTTTCAAGGGTTTCATTGGGAATGCACCAAGGAAGATTCTTCCCTTGAGACACATACAAACTCCATACGTTCTCACCCTTTACTCTTCTTCTTATTGCTGTTCACATTCATCTATATTTCAGCTAGCTTAACATAGCATATAGGTCATCTAAATCTACTTTTTCTATAAAATTTTCTATGTGAAAAATTTCTACTAAAAATAGAAATTTTTCTTCATCTTTGCTTGTTGTGTGTAACATTTCCAGCAAGTATACCTTGCTGGTTTTTGCAGGTTCAGATCTGGTTGAGAGGGTTATGCTACCCCAAAAACGCTCACACAACACTCCAAGACCCTTCTTTTCAAGTTGGTAACATTGTCAACCTTTTTCTTCATTTTTTTTAGCTAATTTCTCATTCTTTCTTCACTTTCTAGCAACTTCTTACTTGTTCATAGCTTGGGAGAAGGATTGGTACGACCTACCTCCCACATATGAGTTTGAGCTTAGATCTACTTTCATTTCTTCATCTCAAGATCACTCTCCTAAGCTAGGACGTGGGGTTAGTGAGCTCCTTCTCTTGCTTACTTGCCTTGCTTGCTTGCCTCTCTTTCTTCTTTCTCTTGCTTGCCTCTATCTCTTTCTTCTTTCCTTTTCTCTTTCAAGCATTCTCTAGGTCTAATAATTACCTACCTATTAGGAGAGGAATACACCAAAGGTAAGGTTAGGGTTTAATATGTGTTATTGATCTAAGTGCTTAATGTTTTGATATGTTCTAGATCTAGATCTTGTTGAAATAATGTAACTGGAAAGTGTATTCTTATTATTATTTGATATATTATTCATTGGATCAATCCCCATTGTGGATTGATCATGTTGGCTACTTTAAAAGGACCAAATCCCCTTTTGCGGATTGGTCATATTGTAATTGTAAAAGGCAAAAGAATAAGTCGGCCCCAGAATATATCAAAGAGGCCCCGAAACATAATAAAGGGGGTTATAACCACCCAGTTGGAGAAGTCGACCCCAATGAAGAGACACTTCACACGTGCCAGTCTTGTATAAATAAGGAGGCTAGCGCCTCACTTAGATACAACTCACTTGCTCATTTGTGAGACAAGTTTCGGAATTGCAGTTAGATAAGAAGGAGAGAGAGTGACGCATATCTGGGAGAGGATCTTCTGCATTAGTTTAAGAGATCTCTTGGCATTGTATTGGCTATCTATAATAAGGAAGTTTTGCTGGGTTTTCTTCCCCTAGAGGGTTTCCCAGGATAAATGCTGTGTCACTTGTGATTGTGTATTTCTCAGTGATCTTGTATTATGCTTTTGTTATCTAATGAAATGCAAATAACTATAATAATGGCTTAAACATTAACATGGTATCAGAGCCAAGCTAAAGGAAGCATCTTTCACAAGAGTGAAAACGTTACTGTTGCCCTACATGAAAATTAGGGCTTTTTGATGGTGAATCTTTTTAGCCCCAAAACCATCTAGAAAAGTGCACCCTAACCTAAGGATCACTTTGGCACTCTCAACGCACCTTTTCAGTGGCTGGATCTCCCGGAAATTGAAACCCTAGTTTCACAAAGTACCAGAAGTACCAGAAAACCAATGTACTAGAAGTACCAGAAGTACCAAAGTACCAGAGGTACCAGAAAACCAGAAGCACCAGTCCAGAAATCCATAGATCAAATTTGGAGGAGCAAAAGTTGGATTTTCTCAGATCCAAACACACCAGGCTACTCGCCTCAGCCAAGTGCACCTCCTGGTAAGTTCAGATTTTGATTTTGAGCACTTTCATTTTTTGGTCATTTTCCTAGCCCCAGGTAAAGATGTCTGCAAGCATTAAGCTTGTTGACAATCTAGAAGGAGTGGAAAACTTCCGTGCCTGGAAGTATAGGATTGGCCTCATTCTTGAAGAGAATGACCTAGCAAGATTCGTCAAAGAAGAAGTATTGGAACCCACCGATGCTGCAGAAAATACAAAGCATCAAACTGACACAATCAGGGCCAAAAGAATCATTGCAGATTCAATCAAAGACCACCTGATTCCTTGTGTCATCTAAGAAGACTCCGAAAGAAATGTTTGATGCCTTGACCAGACTGTATGAAGGAAAGAACATAAACCGGAAGATGAATCTAAGAACTCAACTGAAGAATACAAGGATGCAGAAAGGAGAAATGATTCAAGAATATTTCTCCAGAATCTCAGAATTCAAAGAACAGTTAGAAGTGATTGGAGATACCATAGACGAAGACGAACTCATAATGA
>ML778804.1:617604-631277 GCA_009831015.1 Picea engelmannii | reverse complement strand
TTTTGATGCCTCTTATAGGTGCACTTGGAGGGATGGCCAATGGCATGACAACAAAACTCTTTCAGTAGCTTCCTACATGGGACATGATTTTGTCCTCAAATGGTTATCTCTTTCTTTCGTCTCAATTATTTGGACTATAGTGCAATTTGCCTTATTAGCATTGTCCCTTTTGAAGCATATATGGACTCTTTTTCCCAAGTCCAAATTACTCTATGAACTTTGAACAACACGTAAAACATCAGAATCTCATCCCTTTAAAAAACTCGTTTCCCATAACACGACAAACTTTTCTTTGTAAAAGAGATTTCCAAATGGCTTTCTTCCAAGGGCTTGTTGGACCATTCTATGAGATATTTCTTCGTTTCCCTTTTCCTAAGTTTTTTGCATTCTTTCATCCATGTTTTGGAGAGTATCATGGATTGCCTACTTAATTATGTCTACATCCACAAAAGTACACAACACATTATCAAACCAGTGAATAGGCATTTAAAAAAAAACTTACTAGAAAGATTTAGTGAAATTTAACTTATAAGATAATTGCAACTTTAGTTGTTCCATTAATTTTTTAACTATGAATAGCCCACATATCTTAGGGAGAGTTTGATGCACTTTCTTGTGGATGAAACTTTTATTTTGTTTGAAATACTTCCAATTAACTTTGTGGCAAGTGTACCCTTCCTCAATATGAGAATATTACATTGGAATGTAGTTGGCTTACAACACTCAAGAATCTCTTGGTTGAGAAGTTGTGATTGGGAAGAAATCAACTTCACCAAATATACCTAGGGCTCGCTCTTGAACCCACCCAAACAGAGGCTTTCTTATGTAGTGGACTGGAGCAAAACATTAGCCCTCCTTGGGCCTCTGGAAGCTGCCACACGTGCCAAACATGCCTCAACTGCCTCTCAAAGCTCCCATATCACTGGATGACCTCATATGATGTCCTGGGTGACGTCATGGCCTTCCAAGGCCAACGTCCCAATGGAAAGGGCACAACCCCCATGGGTAAGGCTTTGCCAAACTGCCTCTGTGGAACATCTTCCTCTTCTCCAGTGCAAACCCCTCTGACATGTCTCTGCCCCCTGCTGGGGTCTCATCATGCATCTGGTGGGCTCTCATCCCCATGGAGGTCCAAACTAATCATCTCCCCATGTGTACTTGTCCAATGTGGTACTTGTCTGTTGGGTATGATCCTGCACATCAACAGATACGCCCTCCATGGGCTCATAAATCACAAGGATCATAGCAATGTCAATCACATCTAATCATCAATTTTATTAAACATGTGCATAAAACCCCTTTTACTCAATCAAGTGCTCAAAGACATTATAAAAATCTGCAAGCCAAGTTTGGAGAAAGTGACAGGGTGTCCTATTGGGCTAGTGTTCATTGGATGTGGGATGTTTCCAGGAGAAATAAAATCCAAGTCATGTTAATGGATGAGGTTGATAAGGGATGTCCTGACAATGGGTGCAGTGATAGCAGGGAAATGCATGGCTTACTTGTGGGTGCCTTTGTAGAAGGCGAGCTACACTTGTCTTGGATGCAAATGTTTCCAAGCCCATTCATGCCTTTTATTCTTTATTCTTTATTTCTTTTTCTTTCAAGAAGCTAATCAGGGAACACTGCCCTGGCGTGGTGACCAGTGGTGGCAATGTTATCCACAAGCACTTTCATGGAAATGAGAAGGTTGGCTCGTGATAAGACCCCATTTCTCTTGGCTATGCCACCAAGAGCCACTACCCTGGCGTGGTAACCAACTGCTAGTAGTGTCATGCCCATGGACCTAATAGGTTGGCTTGTGATGAGACCCTCTATCCTCTGACTAGGTATTGTTTTTATTATTTTTTATAGGTCCCTTTGTTTCTTGCTGAGAAGCCTTTTACTGCTTTCTCATGGATCCCTGGGTAAAGCATCTCGAGGTTTTATTTTTAGGCTTTTATCTTTTGCCAGTTGTTTTTACCTTCTGGGCCTTTAGCCCCTTCTTCCCACAAGGTAAGGTGCAACCCTTAAATGATTGGCCAACCCAATGCCCAAACCAATGTAAAGGGATGGATGAGCGGGAAGTAAGATGGAAAGTGGTAAGTAGGACGGGAGTGGACGATGAATTTTCAGAAATCCCCCCAGTGGCAACTCAAAACCTATGGGCACAAGCTTACTAGGGAATCATGTCATTCCCCCCATACATGGTCAAGTGGATAAGTATAAGATCCAAGCACCTGTTAGAAACAAAAATAACTAAATGTACATATTCAAAGGTTTTGAGGATCAAAGTGACACATACCATGATATCCGGACTCATTACCTCATGAAGCAAGATCCATCTCTGCTATAGGACCAAGCCGAGGTGATGGATGTTGTTGCTGCTGAAAAAGTGGAGGCGCTGAAAGGAAGAAAATAAGGGCTCTCCAGGGCCATGCTCAAGTCGATATGGCTCTCGGTACTCCATGTCTAGGACCTGTGGGCCTCAAGACATAATCTCCTTAGTTATCCCTAAAGTGGGGGATAACAAGCCCTACCCGATGAATGAATTTCCCCTATTCCCGGAATCATGGAGCCATGAGTTAAGCTTCTTCACAGGCTGGCAGGAAGAAAGCTCTATTACCACTGAAATATCCCAAATCCCTCGGATCTGGATATTTACTACTACGTTGTTGATCTGTTTGTAGATCTGATACTCTGGGGGTTTCTGGATGCGTTTTAAATGTTTATGATTGTTGTTTTGTAGTGCTTCTATGGTTATAATATTCATGCAATGGGTTTGGAGCAAAGAACAACTCAACAACTTCTATTAAGGAGAATAACTGGAATTACAATATTGCATGCATGAATTTAAATGACATAACCTCAACTAGATCATGAAAAGAGGGATCTTAGCTGGAATACAAAGAAAAACGCTAAACAAAATACCCGGAATGATGGAAGTAGGTATATCTGTGGAAGAGACTGAAGATCTAATGCTTGCAAACCCCGATCTGCTGCATGCACCCTGAAACACCCATGACAATTGTTGTTGGAGACTGGAATATTCGCCCTGGTGGCTAAACTCCTCGGATATGTTTGGAAACTGTCTCAACTGGGTCACCCTGGCCCCAAGTAACCTCTCACTAATTGTTTCCTTGAAGATATGCCCTCTGTTGATTTGTATGAACCCCGACGAGACTCCCTTGGGGGTTGCGCACCTCCTAAACCCAACTAGTGCGCCCTAATTGATCCCACCATCAGAATCTGGATCTGACTGGCTCAATGTGTCCACCCTGGTCTACTCTGTACTGGGTCGAAAGGAATTTCTCTGATCTGGTCCAGTGATCCCTCTAGAACCCCAATTGTGTCTCCTCAATTCATGCGCAGTTTCTGGATGGGAAATGCGCCCTGGACTATTCCCTTGTTAGAATGGATTAATACCCATCTCAAAAGGAGCGCCCTGGTTCCTCCTCTAATGGGTCGAAAGGAATCTGCCTAATGTACCCTAGTCAGGCTTGGCTAACTCCCAATGCCTCTCAAACCCTCACGCCCTCACCCTACTGAAGTGTGCCCTGGTTGATCTGGATATGTGTACTGCTATTGAATATTGATGAAGAACCTGTATGGTTCTCCTGATGGCTAGGGTGTGTCTCACAAAACCAAAACCAATCTGTGGTGGTGGTATTTTCCTCCAGAAACCCACAAAACAATGGAGGTTGACTTATCTCCTCTGGCACCTGTTTCTTAACTCAATAATCATCATTAATGAGGAATTAGGTCGAACTCATCCCTTTTATCCCTCCTCCATCTAATTCTCCGTTGGCATGCATAGCTTAAGTGACTTTTCCTTAAGTTATGATTAATTATTCACTTAAGTCACTTTAAACGCCCTTTCTAGTCTAATTAGACGTTCAATTTACCTCTTAGTTTATTTTCCCCTTTTAATGTCACTTTTGGTTAGACTTTGATTAAATGACATTAATTAGAGAAATTGTTCCCCTCTATGCTCTACTATAGTCTACGGGAACTAGTAGACTACTCGATCGCTCCCTATTGGGTGATCATTGAGAAAGGGACATCACAGCGCACGCTGCCACTATCAAGTTGGAAAGAAATTATCTTGCAACTTGTGAACTTCCTTCGATCCATGTCTGAGACCAACTAGTGAAGGTAACTCCACTCGATGATCTTCAACAATTGGTTGTTACAGAAGTGCAAGAAGTCTGTGTTAATGAAAATAAAACACAACTTGCATAGTATCAAGTTCCTAGAGATGAACAGGAGGGTGATAGCCCAATTTTAGATGATCCAGAACCAATAGATGCACCATTTGAGTCACATGCAAAGTTCCAAGAAAATGAAGGTGAAGATTTGAATACTCAAGAGTGTTCATTGGTTTCTCCCATTAGTGAAGACGAAAAATTTCAATAGGAGGAACCACAGGCTAACCAAGTAGAGATTAGTCAACAGGGGGTTGCATCCATGCTGATCTTAGTAGAGGCTTCATCCTTTCTTATAACAATAGTGGTTCAAGAACAACTTGATCAGATACCATTACAACAGGAGGAGCCACCTTTGGTTCCACCAAAGGATGATGTCCCTTGCACTTTACCTATGGTCCCGCAACTAAATCTTGTTCCTCTGCATGATCCTATGACTGATCATAACTTGGATATTAGAGTTCATCATGGCCCGGTCGAGCTCAGAATGATGGAGGTATTTCAGCAGGGTGATTCAATGAGTTTTGGCTCTCATTCATTCGTACTTCTTACTGTTGAAATACCATGTTCTAAGTCCCAACCAGCCTTCAGTCAACTGACACCCTTTAGTTATGGTTTCACCAGCAAGTACATCAAGGAAGCTTTGGGTCATATGAGATTTCATGGTGGGTCTGCCTGGAAGGTTGACTTTGTTTTCCTCTCTCGTAGGACTAATCATTTGGCTGCATGGTTAAATTGGTCCTTTGAGTATGATGATTTAATCATGGCAGCTTTGAGGTAAAGAATTTTGGGTCTAGGGTAGTTGTCTTTCCTTTCCGCATTGTCATTTCAGTTTTTTTAGCTTGCTGATTTTTGCAGTTGTTAGGACAACAACTTACTTTCTTTTGCAATGTCTTTTCCCATCAATATTTACTTCAGTCTTTTTCATAAGTGTCTCTGATTTTTACCTAGTTATATCAACATGTGGTCGTGTCTTGTGTGCTTTTCCTTTCTTAAATAAATGGTTGTCCATAACTGCTTTTCCTGGGTCAAAATTGAATGTCTATCTTTCATATGCCGAGCCTTTGTGTCTATCATTAGAGTGAGTCTGGATGGGGGTCCCGTTTGTCATGTTCTTGAAGCATTGAACCTTTAGGATGGATAGTTTTGAGGAGACATAGGAGTGTCTTGAGTCATCTTATGTTTTGTCTCCTCATCTCTTATCATTGAGTCTTATGCTTTGAGTCAGTCGTCCCCCTCATCCAGCAATAAGGATATGATACTTGGTTCTTTCATCTTGATCTTCTTGAGTTATAACTTCGCTCTGAGGGAAGAGAGACATCATTTCTCTTCTTTTCTGTAGGTCATCCTATATCGATTCCATGCATTATCTATAAATGACCAAGAAGTAGAGCACCTTGGTAGTCGTTAACCTCATTGGCGACTATCACATCCGACAAGGCTGAGTATCATTGGGTCTTGATTGGATGATCCCTGTCATTGTTCGACTTTAGAACATTTTTCACACTGATAGGTTGTGCTCGTACCTTAGGACCCATTGTCATTATTGGTGGTGTTCCTTCACACTTGACAGGTGTTTACAATATTGACATCTGATTAAGTGACTCTCTCCCTTGTGTCAACGTCAACACATTTACCACAGGGAGGAGTGTACATATTGGATGGTAGTAGGTAGTGGATTTGGATGAGACCCCTTGTATTTCAGTGTATCAATGGGAGGTGTTATATTGATTTGACTCCATGGCCCATTGGACAGGATTTGGTATCACATGTCATCTTACAAGGTCTTCTTTGTCAGCTTACATGGCCTTCTTTCCTTCCACACATTTACAGGGGTACACATTTACAGGGGTACATTTTGATACATATATTTTTAGAGCATCATTGGTACATCTTACAGAGTTCTCACAGAGCAATGTTGTTATAGATACAAAGATTCATATGGTTCTCAACATCCCACAGGGGGATCCCGTCCCCTTGAGTTTCCATTATTAACCCCTAGATTTTCACCCTTGAAAATATTGCGGGTTAAGAGCCAACGTGCACTATTTTGGTAGGCATTCTGAGATTCTCCCTGAGTTTAGCACTTGTGTTGAGCAAGAGGTTGGTTCCCATCAGAGACAGGTATATGATCGGTACATGGTTATTTTGTTCAGAGTTAGAGTTAGCTTGGTTTCCCATACATTTGAGAGAGATGTCTACATACAATAGGTGTTGCTACTTTTTAGGAGACATGGTTTGAGTGGGTCTCTTGACAATTTGGAGCAGTTCTAAGCACACAGGGATGGTCCTTGCATGATTCTAGGCCCGATAACACTTTTCTAGGTGACATGCAAGAACTTTCTATTTTTAATAGTTTGAGCTCCATGCCCTAGATTTAGATTCTGAGCACATATTATTGATCATTGAGACATTTTGAGTCTTTTGGGCCTTTTCCGTGATGATTTGGCACATATTTCTATTTTTAGTAGGTTGAGCACGAGGGCTCGCATGTCGATTCTGATTGCGGATTCAGATACTTTGCAGAAAATCGAATCCAATGAGTATAATATCATGGACATGCGAGGAATTTATATTTTTAGCAGTAGACACATAATGGTGGTCTCCTAGTTATTCCGAGCATTTGTGAAGAGTTTGGGTCAGTTTTGACAAGTTTCAAATTTTTGGGACAGGATGGCTATTTTTGAAAATTTCTATTTTTAGCAATCATCGTCATCTGCAACAGTGACAAGTGGTAGGCTCAAATTTTGACATGTGGCAGAGTATCAAAATGATGTGGTATCTACATGGCATCATGGACCAATGGCACATTTTCCAAGGATTATGTATTAAATGAGAATTAATTAAGCTAAATAGGTGGTGCATGGGTGAGGTGGCATTTTTGGGAGAAAGTTTAGCCACTCAAGGCTAATTTTTCTCACTTTGTTCCTCTCATTTCCATGCAACTAGTTTCGAAAAATTCTCCCTAAATTGCTTTTAAACGTAAAATTCCTAAATTTTAGGAAATCCCTAAAAAATATGGTGAATTTCCCTATAACTCGTAACTCCTTCATCCCTTGGCCAAATTTAGCAATCTAACATGCATTGGAAAGCTAAAATTATCCTCCATACACTCTCACTGATAACTCACCCATGCGCATTATTCACTCACACTTATTCCCTCATGTGCATTATTTCCTAAATTTCTCAGTCACCCTTATTCCCTCATGCACATTAACTTCTATTTTCTTCACACTCCTCTCCTATATATTGGATGGTCTTCATCAGTTATTGGCGGGTTCTTAGCAACAACACCATAGTGTTTCTCTCTCTCTCTCTCTCTCTCTCTCTGGTGACTCTTCTTTGAGCAAAGTGATCATTGTACCGCTTGTGGACTTGCCAATTGTGGCACAACAAACCCTCTACAAAGCCTATCAATAAAGAGATTAAGTGTTTGTATTCTAACCTTGTTTCTTGTCGGTATCTTGTGAAATTTGCAATCTGATTTGTCATTTTCTGCACTGTTCATTGTGTTTTTTTCAATCTTTTGAGTAGTTTTTTGTTCTATTTCTATTCCATATTCATTGTGCTAACCCTGCAGGATTCCTCCAAGTGAAGAAATCATATTTTCCTATCGTTTTGGACAGTTTTGACACGCTGTCTAAGATGAACAACTCGTTGTTCTTTTAGTTTAAACCCAAAAAATCAGTTTAAAAGGATAGCATCAAGGTACCAAGGATGCCTAGGGACTACCCCTTGAGGCTGGAAAGCACTAGCCCAAACGGAGAGGGGTCTAGCCCGTGACAGTTTGGGGTTTTTCTCCTATAATTAGCCAAGTTTCCATCGTTGTTATAACAGGTTTATCAGCTCAGTTGGAGGGTGGAAATTTGTGCTAACAGGGTGTCAAAATGTTTGTCAAAAGGCATAAATCAAAAAACAAACAAAAGCACAACAACAATCAGTACAAGGGATATTACAGGGTTACATGTGAACTGTTTGATGAAAGTCACAAGCCAAAAAGGCACAAAACTATATCAACAAATAATATAAAATATACCAACAGCAGGGCAAGGGATACTACAACATTGGAGGCATCCTAATTGGAGTGCTTCTTATTTTGGGCCTCTATCCTCTAAATACATCATGAAAAAACCTTTAATAATGCATCATAACCTAGTGCACTCCCTCCAAGATCCAACTTTGACCATGTGAAATGGCGCTAGCATGACCCGTGTAATCACCTCATGAAGTGTTCTCCTCATGATGTCCAATGGCCTCCTAAATGATGTGGCATGCCTCCAAATATGTAGCTTCACCATGGAAAGTGTCATATGCACCCATATGGCAAAAATGCCTTCAAATATGCAAAGATACCTCAAAAGGTGATACTCAATGAAGGAATATGCATCAAAATCTGCAATAAGATCTTGTAAGGTCATGCCTTCCACGAACCACCTGCTAGAATAGTCTTCAAATAGTGGCAACAAGTCTTCATGTGTCCTAGGTGGTAATAGTTTGGATATATATATTTAGTAGCCTTATTTCTTTGCACACTGTATTCATCTTATTGTCAAAAGTTTTATTGAAGGGACCAACAAATCATAGCCTAGAACACTAGGTTAGAAATCTTAAATTTGAATTTTATTACACAATAATCCAGCGCCATACCATGAGTCTATATAAGACTTTGCTTTTATAGGCTGATTACCATGAGAGACAAATATGGTATTGCAATCCTAGAAACACCACTGTCGATGTTAGTCATGGTACTCCGTGGAAAAACAAGGTAAGCTTGAAAAAAATGCAAATGGTTTGACCTCCAAGAAAGTCGATCCGTATTCTAATGAGTTCATTTCCAGCCCTTAGTACTATTTGTACTCATCCAACTAGAAAAATTGTTAACTTAGTAAAGCTTGAGATATTAATATCGAAAATAATTAAACAATTTTAGAAAATTGATTACTTTCCCCATATTTCTTACTGAACTTAGAAAACAAATTTGACTATAAAACCATCAATGAGTTGGGAGGAATTGGACAAGTGGATTCTCTTGTCCCTCTTATAACTTTGAATGTTAATGTTTAACCTAGTCTTAGTTGTCAATATACTAGACTAGCTAAACTGGTGACATGGTGAATTAAGCAAACCTACTAGGACACTTATTGTACTACCACATGTACTTGGGACAATGAAGAGCTTACTTGTACATTGACGTCATTCAAGTAAAAAACAGATTTAAATAAATAAAAATTCAAACAAACGCTACACATAATACAATCCATGTAGATTGCACTCGGGAAGAAATTGTCCAACATGAATATTTAACACTAAAACAATTGGTGTACACACAAGGTACTCCATGTCCTTTTCTCAAATTCTGAAGGATATATTGTTATAAAAAGGAAAAATGACCTATTAAACATCAATGACATAATTTTAAAGAAAATATGAGTAAAATGTTGATAAAAGTTCCGACAAGTCATCTTTTTACTACATGATAAAACTCAAAGTAGATATGATTTTTGATCGCTTAGAATTGGAAAACCTATAAATTTTGCATTTTTCATTGCCAAAAAAACATAGAAATAGTAAATCATATTCAAATTTTCACCCTTCATCATGCTTTCATGAATTGTGTGGATATATAGATTTAATAACCTTGTTTCCTTGGATATTGTGTTCATCTTATTGTTAAAAAAATTTTTGAAGAGACCAACAAATTATAGCCCATAATCCTAGGTTAGAAATCTTAAATTTGAATTCTATTAGACAATTTTCCAGTGCCATACAATGAGTTTATAGAAGACTTTTCTTCTCTAGGTTGATTACCGTGAGAGACAAATGTGGTATTGTGATCCTAGAAAGACCACCGTCAATATAAGTCAAGGTACTCAGAGGAAAAGCAAGCCTAAGCTAGAAAATATAGCAAATTGTTTGACCTCCAAAAAAGGTGATCCACATTCTAATGAGTTATTTTCTAGCCCTATGTATGTTCTCATCCCAACCAGAAAAATTGTTAACTTAACAAAACCTAAGAAATTGATATAAAAAATAAGTAAACATTGTTAGAAAATTGATTATTCAGCCTATATTTCTTAGTAAACATAAAAAAAAAAATTGACTATATAACTAACAATGAGTAGGGAGCAACTAGACTAGTGGACCCCCTCTTCCCTCATGTAACTTTGAATGCCAACGTTTAATCCAACCTTGGCTCTCAATATACTAGTCTAGCTAAACTAATGACATGGCAAATTAAGCAAGTCAACTAGGAGACTTATTGTGCTACCACATGAACTTAGGTCTGTTAAGAGACTACTTGTACATCCACATCCTTCAAGTTAAAAAAAAGGTGAAAAAATTGGGGATTGGTTAGTGTAGTATATAAGGCGCTATGGAGTCATCCTAATATGATCAAATCATTTTGCCATTTTTGAGAATTTAGGCTATCATTTAAAATATTAATAATGCACAAAGATTATGGTCTTTACAAGAATCCTCTTATTCAAGCCTATACTAGTCATTGACTGACTATTTGCCAATGGCGCTCTTTCTCTTTTTGAAAATGATTCATATATTACCTTATAGAATAATTAAGTACATCAAGGTTCAAGGTGGTTACAACATGCAAACAACAAGGGTGTCAAGAAAGCCCAAGTTTAAGAAGGGTAGCATATGAGCTCGGGCTCCCACGGGGAGGGATTCAACATCATGACAAAATGCATCGAGCGTAACTCTCGAGAGTAGAACCAACTCTTGCTTAAAGCTCCTCAAATCCTGTAGAATAAGGGGGTGAGGATCTTCATTGAATGTAACGTTACAATGATGTTTCCACATAAAGCCAAGTACAACCATTCGAACTAAATGCCAAAGAAATTTGCAATTTCCCTGATCATTGGAGTGTCCCTTAGGAGGGGTTCTTCCATGAGAGTGGGGCTCTATAAAAAGGGAATTAAATTAGGCCCCAAACTTTATGTTTTAAGGAGGCATGAGCCTTCCAAATTGATTGACACATCCTTAGCCATTGCTCCACCTAATGTCTAGGCCCTATCTTTTATAAAAGCAGGTTCTAAGGTTAGTTTTTTTAATTCCCTTCTTGACTATAGCCCCTGTATAGTTGGTCTATATAGTTGGCTTTGTTGTTGTCCTAATACACACTTGGGGTAACATGGAAGAAACCTTCAATCCACTTAGTGTGTCCTTGGGGGCAAGTCTCAAGTCAAGGTGTTGTCACCTGATTCTCAACTCCTCTGTCTAGGCCAACTCCTAGCGAAGCTAAGGGGGGTAGTCCCTATAAAAGAAAACTAAGGCTTTTCTAAACTAAGAAAGAAAAAAAACTTTAGCCTAGGAGTTTATTGTTGAAAAATAAAATTTGATCACACTACTTAGCATATATCATCATAAAGAACATTTGCTCATGACACATTTATACATAAAAGGATACAACATCTGCAATAATCAAGAGCATAAAAGAGATTAGATAACATGCATAAGTAAAATTGCTCACATAAGAAAGAGTGAAAATATGTTTTAACCAGTGCCTTAAAGGGAGCCGTGGACAGTGTAGATCGAATATTTTATTAAGGTTAATTTTGTAATTACTTAGTGAAAGTGTTTGGCCCCTTATGTATTATTCACCAATCTAAAACTTGCTTACTGGGTGTGCCACAGATCCAACAAGGCGAGTTACCGAGTGATTTGACACACTCCACCCAGATAGGGGCTTTAGACGAATAGTACCACTCAGAGATTGTCCTAATTATACTAGCAAGGTTCAATTACTTTGATGAAAATGAAAAGATAGATCACACCCTGCTTTGTAATTGAGGCACTTGCAACACTTCAAAGAAAATAAATGAATTGCAACACATAAGTTTATATACCCTGCTTTTTATTTGAGAGAGAGATCAACAAGATATTGCCTGAAAATGTTGTTGCAAAACTGATTAACGGAAGAAAATTACTTGAAACTAAAATTGCATGAACAATCTGAGAATTGGTTTAACATGCATGAAGTTAGAGTGTTGTAGTGTGTTTGATATATTTGACTTGTGTATTTGATTGTTAGATCTTAAGCATGCACAACTCAAAAGAGACAAAAGCAAACCACAACACAAATCCCCCTAAGGCGATGAAGAAACTGGGCACAAAGGGCCCGCTTTTATTACTTATTACAATGGAGACCTTAGAGTTCCCTTTGAGCTTTTAACTCTCTTAGAAGAAGAGGGATCCTTATTAATGGATCGTTAAGAGGAGTACAAGAAGAAAAGATGAAAAGAGACACTTTGTTTTGACGAAGTCAGAACCTCCCAGGGTCCCTGAAAGCCTTGGATTTCACCCAAAACGAGTGGAATCTCCTCTTGGATCTATACTTGCTGCAACAAAACAACAAACAAATGAAGTTATAAATGCTAGGAAAGAGTTCTAAACAACTAAAAAAAATTAGAATTTTCCTAAGGCAAAAAGGCAAAATTTTTAAGGCTTTTGAGGCTTTAAACAATCCTAAACTAGGATCTTTTTAAAGACTTTTGTTTGTTGTTTTAGGACAGCAAACATACAATCTCTAAACAGCTTGATAAACAACTTAAGCTAAGCAAAAAATATTGATCTAAAACTGATGAAAAAGACCAAGTAAAATGCTTCAAACTTTGTCTAGATCTACCTTTAAAAGAGACAAATTTCAGCCTAGATCTAGCTAAATCATGCATGCAAACCTTAGATGTTTGAAAATAAAATATTGAATTATTCTAACTTGCATGCGATCAAAGAAAAGAGGGTAGGGGAAAGAGTTCTATCAGATTTGAGTTTTCGCTTGAGCTTGGAAAATTTGAGCTATGGGACTCTCCTTGATGTGAAGAAGAGGGTGAATGCCTTCCTGAAGAACTCCTTGGAAAGAAAAAAGGAAGCAACTGAGTTCCTTTGCCTCTCCAAGAGATTGGTGCTACCTGCAAAATTGATACCTGCAAATACCTGTATTTGGTGTTTCTCTACACAAAGAAGCTTTAAGTGCACATTAGTTTAAGCAAAAACATACATGCAATGAAATGTTTGAGTATAGATCAACAAGTAGATTGAATAATAAGAAAATTAAACAACTTACTCCATCTAGATAACAATATCCCTATGATTAACCAAATAGCAAAGATATTATGCATAAAATCAATACAACATCACCTCATGTATCCAACATCCATCCACACATTGACTCCACACACCAAAGCTAGCTCCAAAGTCATTATTATTTCAGAAGAAGATACAACATTACAATGCTTGTTTGCCCAAGATTTGACTAACAAATGGGAGAGGTCGACCTCTTTTAAATAGGAGAAGGGGTGATGATTCCCAAGTGATGCATGCGCTAGGGTTAGGGTTTAGGACTAGGGAAAGTGTGAGGATATGAGGGAGTTTGCATGGAGTGAAGAGGAGATGTGTGGAAGTAAAGGGGAGAGGATGTATAGTTAAGTGGAGGTGTAGGTAGGTGAAGGGGAGTGGAAGTGAGGGTAAGTGTGA
>ML778804.1:572284-593843 GCA_009831015.1 Picea engelmannii | reverse complement strand
ACCCCACATACATATCTCGTCTCATCTCAGTTTACACTAGCCGCATATCCCATCTCATCCTAGGTTACACTAGTATCAACCAAAATTGGATGTAGATTGGGTTAACATTGATAACGCTATCGTAGAATGAACAATTTGATGTTGGCGCCAACACAATTGCTAAAGCTAAAGTCGATACAGAAGCATACCCCTCATTTTGATGCCAACTTCGAAGACTAAGCCTAAGCATACCCCAAAACAGTTGTGGGGGCCAATGCTAAGGAAGACACAAATACAGATGTTGATGCCATTGTAGATGATCTTCTGTATGTCGATGCAGATGAAAATTATGTCATTGTTGTCGACGCTATTTCCAATCGAAAACAAGAAATCCAATTATTCACGTAATTGATTGATTCAATAGCCCAACCCATAGATATTCGGGTTGTTTAGATCCTCACATCTCCTCTGCCACATAAATTTGATATGAAAATAGATATATCGTTAGTAATACATTGTCATGTATGGTGGAGAAAGCATATTCATTCCACTAGTAAGAAATAGAAACTTCCCCAGATATGGGGGTGTATCCCCTACTTCAGCTATTTAATCAAGCAGGTTACCTATCATATTTTTTTGGAGCGGGGTGGGCTATTTCACTATCTCACTTCCACTATATATAAGTTCATACACCCCTTCCACAATATGCCCATACACTACTTTCGCCCTCACACAATGCCCATCTATTTGCGAGGTTAACCCCCTGCCTGCAGTCCCAAATCCCCACCTTCTAGATCCAATTGTATTGATGGCTCGATGCCAACCTTCCATATCCTTTGTAATCTTCTTCCTCTTATTCTTTTGTCACATGTGTAGAGATTCACTCCTGTGTTAGATCTATGGTAGGTTGTGGTCTAATATTCCATGTTGTCAGTGTGGAATAATATTAATTCAAGGGGATGGTCTAATATACATATTGGATCAATGTTGTTAGTGTGGACTAATATGCATCCCGGATCAGTGTATTTTCACCTATTTTGTATACTGGTTCTATCGGCTTTCTCTCGACACTGAAGAGTTAACAATGGAAGGAAATTATATCTTCTAACTCTAGGAAGGCCATTCTCTAGGTACTTGAAACTCTTGGAATATGGGAAATTTTTATTGAACATGAGGAGGAGACTGACAGTGTCCCGTAGGTCATATTTTGGACTTGTATATGATATTTTATTTGTTAGCTAGTTGGCTGACTTGAGGAGACTTTCCTCAACACTTCATGTCCCTGCAAGCTAAATGAAGGAACATGCAAGATATCATCTTACTACTGGATTTTTTTATTTGAGGGAAATACATGAGGAACCTGATGTAACTCGCAGGTCAAATTTTGATCTTATATATGATATTTTATTTTATTAGAAGCCCTAGCTAGATAAAATAATGACTTCCCTGCTAAAGGAAGGATAAGTTCTTGTTATGGTATTTGAGTTGGAGGAAATCCATCATCGACATTGAGTGTGAGGAAAGCCAACATTGATTTCTTTGAAGGCCGAGCTTATTGACTTTGGAACGAAGGCCAGGAATACATTGTCTTTGGAGGAAGGCCAGGAACCATTCTCTTTGGCAGGGCCATGCTTAGAACCATGAAGGAAGGCCACTCTCTTTGGTAGGAGGAAGAACAGTCTTTGTAGAAACAGGAAGGACCATGCTTCCCCATTCTCTTTGGAAAGAGGAAGGATAATCTCTTTCTATATAAATAACAGAGTCGTTATCCATTCTCTTTGGAACGAAAGCCATATATTCTCATAGTATCAGAGAAGAAGAAGACCGCTCAACAAGCATTCGAACTAAGGCAAGCACTCGAACCGGCAAGAATATGAACTAATGCCCACTTCTTCTTGACTGGGATGACTGCCCCAAGTCTGTTAGTGCTTTTGTATTCCCAAGCTTGTTAGTTCTCTTAATGGGAGACAGGGAGACAGGGGGAGCCTTCTAAATCTCAAAAAGAAATATCCCGCCTTTTCAAAGATAATATTAAGAGTACAACTCATACGTACCTTCAGGAAAGTGAGGATGGAGGGATCACCTGAAAAGGGAAGGTGAGGACAGTCAAATTCCTATATCCTTCCGTGCTCCTTGAATGTAAATGAATCTATTCCTTAGTGGAAGTTTTTGGCTATAGTGGAAGTGAGAGACCATAGAGAGCGTGTAGACTTCTCCCTCTCGAAAAAATGCGCCTCTCCCCTGCTCTCTTATTATCGTTGGTTGGCGATAATCAATATGCCTCTGAGTGAAGATCGAAGTGATCAAAATCCCTCTCCCTAACGTGAATACCTCTCGGGAATGACCTACCTTCCCCCTTAATGTCCTTCCTTAGATATAATGAGGAGAATATCGAGTTAAGAATACAAAGTCCAAGATAATTCCTAGTGACAGATACTTTAAGGGAAGGAGACTAAGACTTTAACCAAGAAACTAACTCGGATAGGGAGGCCACGTGATTTTGATTAATATGACTTATACAGGTACAATTGGGTCCACCTTTCCTGGGTAGACCTTTCTCCTTTCTTGGGAATAAATGTCCTTTACCGAATGGCTAACAACTCCTAATAACATACCTCTTCCTTTGGCTCATGTAATACTTAGTTCTAGGGCTCATGTTACAATTATTGATATCTATAGGAGGCCTTCCTAATACCTCTAAGGCCCACAACCTCTCGGAGGTACGACCTATATGGCACCTCAAAGTTCTGTTTTGATTTATGGGACGATCGATATTGACCTTGAATCAGGACTGATACTTTCCACTTGCAATTATTTAGCGATCCATGAAGGCAACTCCATCAATCTAAGTCCTTCATTAGGTCGGGCAGGCGCTCTCCTTGGCTAATCGAATGGCTCTACATGGCTCTGCATCATTACATATATTACGACCTATAATTAGACTTATATGTTGCATTTACCAAAGATGTAATTAGTCTGTTATGTTTCATTTACCGAAGCTATAATTATCCTTCTATGTCGCTTTTACCGAAATGTGTTACGTAATCAAAGCCGGACTCATGGCAAGGCCTTTCCCACTTCACTAGAAATTGGGTAAATCTCATGATTCATCCATCTATCTAAGGTCCTCAATTCATCGAAAACTCATACAGTTATAGGCGGATAGTGAAATTCATCAGTAACTATCTTTGAATGGAATGGAAAAGTGTATATATATATATATATATATAAGGGCTCAAGAAGTTCTTTGAACTTTAACGCTTTTACCAGCTTGCCAACAGAGAAGATAGGAACGCATGTCGAGGAAGAAAAACCAACCTCTGTCCAAATCCGATGATGTCTCAAGGGTGAGCGTAGCGTTAAAACCCATTTTCATGTGTTTCATTGCCACTTTCAACCCCCCATAAGGTGTTGATACATTGATGTAGGAGCATCTCTCCACGTCAGCCAACCATGTCAGCGCGTGCATTCAAGGCTGAAGAGAGGCGCAACCCTCATCTTCAATTTTGTAATTGAATGTAAATTAAATGTTTAGGTTGTTGAGCCACAGAGTCGTGCCTTTGTGCAAGCATAGAGTAGATAGGCTTTAAATGTTTGTAAGGTTGAGATCTAGATCTGATGCTAGACTAGACAACCCATTCAATGTAATTGAATAGGGTAGGTAGATTGGAGGGAAGAGCTCGAAGAGCCCCTCATGCAAAAAGATCAATTTTGATCTCATTTAGTGTGTGTAGTAACTAGCATAGAGAAGAGGAGAGAAGGAGCTGAGACTTTTGATATAGTTCATGTTCAGGAACACCTTGTAAAAACAGGCATTCACCATCTTAATATAAATAGAAGCGGTTTTTCCTGCATATTTCCTGTGTTGAATGAATGTTTGTGAGTGTTCTTTATATGTTGTGAATGTATGTTATGTTTATGCATTTGCAGGAGTTGTTTGATTTTAGGCTTGAGAGGTCTTTGTGGTTTCATGCTAGGAGGGTGTGACAGAACGTTGCGGGTTCTAATAGCCGTGCATAGGGGATGCATTTCTGAACTCTGCAGAGTCAGACAGAGGCGTTCCAGGTGGGCACAGAAGTTGAAATAAATAACTCAGAGGAAGACCTCAAGGTTGTTGAATACCTTGGGGGCAAGGTTGTGGAGAAGAACACAATTGCAAACAGAATCTTTGAGGAGTTCTGTGAAGCTCTGCCAAGTGGGCATTGAGCATATGCACAGTGGTGCATTGAGAAGATTTCTATTGTGAGTTCAGAAAGAAACCAGAATCACTAAGGATTCTGAGAGCTCTGCCAAGTGGGCATTGAGCAGGCGCATAGGGTGTGCAGAAGGAGACATAACTACTGGAAGTTCTGGGAGAAGATACTTTGCCAAGAGGGCATTGAGACAGTGTGCAGACATGCACAAGAAGATAACTCTTTGAGTTCTGTAATTTGAAGAAGAATCCACTGAGGGATCTTCGCAGGGTTGTTGAACACCCTAAAAGACTCAGCAAGAGGTTGCTTGAGTGAAGGATAGCCAAGAGGGCATCCTAATTCTCCATCTGAGGGAGAAAGGAAAAAAAGACTAGTTTCCTTGGAGGTCGAAACTACAGGAAAACTCAGAAGAGATAGCACCTATCTGTGCGTGAAGACTCTGCAGAGTCGCAGAAGTCATATAATCCTACAAGGATTCGAAAGGAGCAAAGATCAGGAGGAACAACGTCATGGAGAACGTAGGCAAGGCTTAAAGCTGAGAAGCTCACAGAAACAGAGCAAGGGTTGAGGCCTTTGAGACACTTGAAATCCTCCAAGTCTGAGAAGGAAAGCGCCAAAGTTCGGGAGGAGAAACATCGGTCCTTGGATCAGCCGATAGATTCTGGACCATCGGATTTCCCACGTCCAGGAGAGAGTAGGAGGAGCGCACAGAAGAGGAGATCGTGAGCCATTGGATCTCACTCAGATACCCATCAACCGTTGGATCGGGTGAAGATGCGCAGAGTTTAGTCTCTGGAGTGTGCGTAGAAGATCGGTGGAATGGACGGTGGAGACACTTCATCAAGAAGTGTCGAAACCCCATCAGTCGTTGGATCGGACAGAAGTTGCTCGAGGTTTAAACCCTCGTAAGAAAAGGAGAAAAGTCTGAAAGGGTGGACGCATCGGGAAACAGGCGTCGGGATGTCGGGACTTCAGCCATCGGGATATCGGAAATCTCGAAGACAGGAGATCGAGAATCTACATGGTGAAAATCTCGGAATCAATCAGGACCGTCCATTTTGAGGGGACGCATGGCGAAAATCTAAGGGCTCGGGAAAAGTCCCAAAAGGGAAGAGTCCATCGGAATTTCAGAATTTGGCATTTCGGGAGTTCCGAGGACAAGAATTTGGAGCATTTCAGCATCGAAAACTCTGAAATCACGAGAAGCGATCAGGACCGTCCATCATAGGAGGATGCGTGGCGGAGATCTAAGCATTCGGGAAATTTCCCGAAAAGAAAGCTATCTATCGACATTACGGGATTCGGAAAATCGGGAATCCTGAGGACAAAGTGTTCACGCATTTCGGAAATCCAAAGTCTGGAACACCGATAAAGAGGAAAGCTCTGTTATGGGGCCCAGCTGACGTCATATCGGGAAATCGAGAATCGGGATATCGGGGATCCCATGGACAAGAAGTCCATACATTTCGGAAATGCGAAGTCCGAAATCCTGATAAGGTGGAAAGCTCCGTTGTGGGGCTAGCTGACGTCATATCGGGATATTGGGGATTCCAAGGACAAAGTGTCCATGCATTTCGGCATATGAAAGCCCGAAACCCCGAAAAGAGATAAGGCTGCAGTCTTATGAGGACTGATCACATGGACTAGGGCATAGCCAGGAGGGGCTAAGGCAAAAAAGGCCATTTCGGGAAATCAACAAATCAAAGATCGGGGATTCAAGAGGACAGAGAACTCTTGACATCGGGGATCAGGAAACCCTGAAACCCGAAAGCATATCTTTCCTATTGAGAAAGAGGCAGTGGTCGGAGTGTAGAAGACCGTGGGGAAATTAAGGACCTGTGGATCGGGTTTTTAATAGAGATTCCACTGAGGAATCAAAGAGTCACTTTGGCTCAAAAGGGGAATTTGAACGATCCTTAAGACCGGGAGGTCAGCGCAGAGGCCTTTGCCGAGACAGAGGTGGCGTCTGCGTCATACATCAGAGGTCATATTGAAGTATTTATGTTAAGAAAGCCCTAAGAAAACATATGATTAGCTAAAGGAAGTGTGAGCCTATGAGATTTGAATTGAGGGAAAAAGAGATTGTTTCTTGACTTGAATAAGAATAACTAATTTATCCTCTCTTGTATGAGCCATTGCCCCTGAAAGAAATTATTTAAGAAGGAGATATTTCCTTGAGACATTGTGTGTTCATGCAAGGATATAAGGAAGTGTGACCCATGACCGACTCCAACATGTTCTGAGAAGCTTGCCTCATGACTTGCCTTTATAAGATAATACCAATTCCAATAAGAAAAATTGAAGGGGAGCTGAAAGTGCAGTTGGAGGATTCGTTTAAAGGGAGCATTTATATTCAATGCTTGAGGAAGATATTTGAAGCTGGAAGAGCAGAGCCGAAAGCACAGTTGGAGGATTGGTTCAATGAAGAAAGCACAACTGAAGGATTGGTTCAATTAATAATTTAATCCGGAAAAGTGCACCTGACCAATCAAGAATTGTGGGATAAAAGAATAAGCAATGGTGGGATAAAAGTGGAGGTAATGGCGGGCTAAAAGAAGAGGAAAGTGTGGGCTAAAAGAGGAGTATAGAAGGAATTTAAGTTTCTATCTTGACTTGTACAATGGCGCACCCTTTGACTACAGGATCATAAGGGAAATCCCTCCTATTGGGCCAACTATGGGTCTACGCATTACCCCTTGTTGTGGGGTACGCTCACCTAAGCTGCACAGGGAAACAAATATCAAGTTTCCATTTAATATAGGCCCTTTTGTTGTAAAAAAAAAAGTCTTTCCTTCCAACAGTAGAAGAAATGTTGACAGTCCTGAGTTTCCCAGAAGAAGAAAAGATAAGGTATGATCCTCATTAGATTATATCTAACAGAAGAAAGAAAAATAACAATGCTCCATATGATCACCAAACAGTAGAAGGGATAGATAAAATAGCCAATTTCGAGAGTTTTAAGGAGGACGAAAAGTCGACTGAGATGCAAGAGGATGCATGGCAGGTAAGTTATCACACAATTACTATCCAAAGCCCTACTAAAGATTAATTATTGAACAAAATAGGTTTTTCAGAGACAACAGAAATGGAGGTAGATGGGGAAAAACCTGTCAGCAAAAGGATGAATATTACTCAGGTAAAGGATATTATTGATTTAGAGGAAGAAGCATAGGCAAAATATCAGGGAGCTTATGCTCGTGTTGAAAGGGAGAAAGGTGAACCATAAAGTAAAGACACTTCATTTGTTTTCCACTGTCAAAGGCATGTATTTGCATATGTTCAAGGGGATCCATATAAATCAAAAGAAGATCGCATTAAGAAGTATACAGAGAAGAAGAAACTAGCATTAAAAGATGCTAGGAAATTATTCCACGAAGTCAGAAAAAAATTCTCAAGAGACAACTTCACTAATCATTGTTAGGGATCATGAGAAGAATACTTTGAACATTGAAGTCACAGATGAAGATAAGGTGTCAAAGGTAAATATCAGATATGACCAGATCAATGCACCAGACAAGATACAATTTCATAAGAAAACCAGTGATATGATCTATGTAGATTTTTTGCAGCTGACATTGAAGAACTCTAAGTTGACATCATTGGTGTCTAAGATTGAGAGTCAATTGAAACAAGAAAAAGAAGCTAACAAAGCTTGTCAGGTTCAAATTAAAAGATTTGAAGAATTTTTTTTATCTTGTGGGGCAGATCCAAAAAATTCTTAAGGAATGAAGAAACTTTTGGATGAAAATGAGAATACTATTCAGACACAAGAAGAATATAAAAATTCCAGCTTCAGAGCATGTACAAACTCCATAGCTTACAACAATTGAGCAAGAAAATGAATCACTACAACAAGAGGTGATAAGTTATAAAGAAAAAATGGTGCAACTAGAGAAGGAGAAAGGGGATTGGCACAAAGAAAAAGAAGAAGTAATGGAAATAGTTTTCTTTGTAGGCACCAATCATGAAAAGAATGTGGCTACAGAGAACGATGACATAGTAAAATCCATGTCACAAATTATCTTGAAAGATGGGGAAATAAAGGGGTTAAAAGAAGAAAATCAAAAGTTGAAGCAAGAAGTTGCTCTTGAAGGAGTGAAAAGAGTGAGCAAGTCCAAAAAGAGAACGATTTTTTGCATGAAAATATTTCCAAGTTAAAGTCAAGGATAAAAGGAAAAGGTCCATTGAAAGGAGCCAAACATGTTCTCTGGGATTATTTAGCAGAAGATATCACTAAGTTTAGGTAGTATATGAATTTTTTTTATGAAAAGAATATTGTAGCAGTTACAACTCGTAATAAATGTGCAATTGTAAATGAAACATTGCTGAAAAAACAATTAGATTGGGCTCAAAATGCAATCAATCTAGTGAATTAAGTTTCTAATGCATATTTGCATACCATTGGGGTCAAGGATAGGACTGCTATTATAATTTGGGCCAGAAAAATAATTGGCAAACATAATCATAAAAAGAATGTGCAGAAAAAGGCTTAGTTGATGGAACAGAGTGTGCAAGACTTCAAGGACATATTTAGTCAATTGTTTAACAAAGGTATCCCTTATTTTTGGATGGCAGAGGTAACCTGATTTTAGAAGAAGAATATAATGTATTGTTGACTCAATTTCGAATGGATCATTCAAAGTTTGAATACCTAGAAGAGGGGTTAAAAGGGGTTACAATAGTTGATAAATTGATGAATGATTTCGAAGTTTTAAGCCAATTCAGTAAAATCGGATCAGGTCTTCCCACTATTTTATATGCATCATGTATAGAATTAGAAATTCTTGTTAAGGAAATGGTTGATTATGACATTCCTTCTAAAAGTCAATGGAAAGAAATTGTAAGATTAGGGAAAACAAAATACAAAATACCTACTTCCAATTGACCTTGAAGGTTCATTCAAGCGGCATAGTACAATTCGAAGGAAAGTCAAAAAATAATGCAAAGGTATCCCAAATATAAAGGAGAGCTCAATTGATAGCAAAATAGACTCCATGAAGTTTTCATCTGACGCCTATGGGGCAGGATGATCAATGGCCTAGCCACGGATCCAACGGTCATGGAAGTCGAATAATCGATAGTTGTAGGGTCAACATGATCGGTGGTGCAACCATTGATCTGAAGGTTGTGGAATTTGGATAACCGACTGGTGATATTGTGTGTCGACTAACCGACGATGTCCCATTGACACTTAAATAAAAATATTTTCGTTGAATGTTAAATGCGTACCTGTTGAATTTCATACAAATTAGCCATCGAATTTTGGGTACAAATGTAGTTGTGTCTGGTACCTTCTAGGGATCCACGGAGGTTCTCTACATCAAGGGAAATCTTAACTTCTTTTCCAACTCATCTTTTGGCCGCCCAACATTTTCATTTTATATTGGCAACAATTATTCCAAGAGGTATCCCGATGATTCCTTTCTTTCTTTTGGTGGACCTCTTCCTAGTTTTTGGTGCAATTGACAAAACTCGGACCAATGCGCTCAACTAACAAAACTCAGACCGATGCGCCCTTGGAATCCTTTAGACTTGGCGCACTGCTAAAAAAACTCGATCCAATGCATGCTCTATGGCATTCTTTCATTCATCTATTAAGCACGCACAAAACTTGCGGATGAGCGTGGACCACTTTCGATTGTGTGTGCGCACAAAACTGGGCCCAAAACTTTGGGTGTCAACAAGCCCCTACCACTAATACCTAGCTCTTCCTTGAGCCAACTGCTTTATGGAATGATGTCTGAAATGGATGACATCATTCCCTTGATGTTCTACATAAATTCTAGGAATTGATTCTGAGGATCAGAAAAGCGTTCCTAAAGGGACTGGGTGATATGGATAGTCATTTCCACAATATTTGTTGTGACCATCAAAGATGTGAGGTCTATGGTACTAAGTTGCTTAATAAAGGGGTTGGCAGTGGTCAACACATCCGATAGATGGGTGAACATAGTCAAGGTTGTATCAACCGTCGTAGAAATCATATGCGATGTATTTTTGTGCTCTTCCCTTGCCTCAATAATTTCTTTGGTTCTTGTGGCTATGGTCTGTATCACAATGACTCATTCATATAGAAGTAGAGAAGTGATATGTTTCTTCTATTGTGAAACCTCTAGGTCATCCTTGCAAATGTATTTGGCAATAGTAGATACTTCAATTGGGTATAAGAGGTGATTCCACGTAGCAAAATCATATTCCACCAAATTGGAGAAGGTTTGCACATGTTGTCGATCGTGGTGTAGAATGGCTTGAGTTGTCTGAATGGGCATGGGCTGAGATGAAGTGACAGAGCTGGAGTCGGGCCCTAGTTAAGTATTTCTAGAGATATGTACTTTGATTTGTTGCAATTGATCCATGGGGGTCTTCACCAGAAGTAGAAGCGATGGGAAGCCTAGCATATAGGCTATCCACCTCCTTGAAAAACTTGTTGAAGGATGAGCGTAGCTCGGTGTACTGAGCATGATTACTTGTGTGTACTGCTTTCTCTGAATCATATCGACTTTGTAAGGTTTGATGGGCCCACATTTCTTTTTTATATTTCTCACGTGCTTGGTTGTGCACTGCAATTTGCATTTGGTGTTGTAGCTGCAACTGGGCATGGGCTTACGCAAGTTGTTCATTGTGCTCACCTATTTCAGAGAGAAAAGTGGTGGTACATTCATGCAATAGAGGGGTAGGAAGAGGTTCCAAGGTAATCCCCCCATGTTGCACATCAAGGTTAAGTAATTATGGAGGGTATGTGTGAAGGATACGAGCAGGAAGACTGGAAGTATAACTAGAAGGAAATGGGTGCAAGGTGTGGACTAGTATTTGCGCCACTCCGCCTAACTATCGCCCAAGATGGTCGACATTGTGCAGTGCCTCATAATGGATTTATGGTTGTAGAAACAACCAGCAGTGTAACGTGACGATGAGAGTGGCTAATTCTGGCATCATATGAGCAATATCAGCCATAGTGGATGGGTTGGAAGGGATAATGGAGGAGTTGGTTCTTTATCGCTTGAGGCCCAACGGTGTTGGTTGAAGTGAAGGTGCAGATGAGGGAGCATGGACCCTTTTTTTTATTGCTTCAATATGAGTACCCCTATTGGGTGAGGGTGGATTATGAGACTAATGTCGAGATGCTTCGACCTTTTGCTAATATTGGTTGCATTTTCTATGTGTCTCAAGGTCCGTGGTGTCTTCAGTTGGAAGTGGTTGAAGATAGGTAGGCCACTCAATCACTCCTTATTGAATGTCATCCTCCATAATACAGAACGGAAGAAGCGCCATGTCAATTCCCTAGTCATCACTAGGATAAATTATGATGTTAAGTGATGTGCATTCAAAAATAAGATAACCCTCATACATGTCTATAAGGGTGAGCAGGATGCGTTCCTGTGTTGTAATAGTCTATAGAAGATGGTGATACTAGTCCTCAAATAACTCGTTAATAGATTTTTTGATGTGAGGGTCCTTGCTTTCATGGAGTCACAAGAAGTGGCGCCCTTCGAATACATGTTGGCTACCAGTAGCCCATTCAAACCCACGAGGGGGTTGCGAGAGTACCATTGTTAAAAATAAGAGGATCCAAGTGTAATGAAATTCGTTGCCTGCATTTTAGGCATCCAAACAATCATCTATGAATTCGTTGATTACATATCGGGCCCATGCCATTTGAATTTTGGAAACACACCATTCAACTGCTACGATGACCCCATATGGGAATTCATCTCTGGTACAATTGCGTAAAATTTTGCATGCTAGCAGTCAGGTAGCAAACCAAAGTGATCTATTGCTGACTTCTGAGATGAGAATTTCCCGCCTCCCTCCGAGGGTAGAATAGGTCCCATGGATTTCTTGTTGGGAAAAATCCTTAGCAGTCAGGGCCTCCTCAAGCTCTTCGCCCTTAAGAAATAGGCCTGTCATGCGGCGGATTGAAGCTTCATCAATGGGGTAATTCCCCCCTAGCCAAAGGTATCCTTCATGTACTCGAGTGAGTAATAGGTGAGTACATAAAGTAATCGGTCCGTTGTGCCCAAAGTGAGGACAGTCCAGCAGGGAGAGGATTCCTACCTGGAAAATAGGATGGGCCCATTCCTGGATTAGTGTAAGCGACATGTCGTCTACATTGTCAACATTACGATCATAGTGAGAAAAGGATAGAGCGGGGAACTACTCAGAATTATGGACATCATAATCGAAAAACTAGACGTCCTGTACCCGGCCAGTTTGGGACCCTGCGAATGTGACATGCGGGGGCTAGAGTTGGGGCCATACCATGAACAAAACTCCTTAATGTCTTTCTTTCTGTCATAAAAAGTTAATATAAAAAAATCCAAATCATAAATATATAAAAAAATCAAATCAAAAACCTAATCTCATTGGACTAATTGAACTGCCATTGAAAACAGATCAATCAAAACCATGAAGGTAGAAACGGATCAAAGAGATCTTGCAACAATTTTATGATATAGTATGTACAAACGCAATGATTGATTTGTTTGTTCCACTGAAATAAAACCTAACACGTACAATAAACAAATCAATTGAGGTCACGTTGACCCATCGAACTCCATGTCACCAGGATCATTTCTATAGAGCCAATGGCCTCAAATGTGTATCGCCTCTCCTACGGCTTCCCCTCTCAGTTATGTACAAACACTAAAATGATATACAACAGTGATCCTAAGCACAAGAGGATTCTACATTACAAACAAAGGAGCGGGCAGATTCTTATGAGAGTAATAAGAATATCGAATAATGTTTTAACAAATTTAAATTCTTCAGTTAGATCAAAGTTGATTTTTACCATCTAATGGTAACATTCTTCTTTTACATGAAGATGGTTTTTTACCATCCAACGATAACATAAGTTTTAGTAGAAAATTCAAATATGTATATTGGAGTTTGAGCGTAACTGAAATGTTAGGAGAAAATTCAAATTTGTACATTGGAGTTTAAGTGTAACTGAAATGTTAGTGGAAAATTCAAATCTATACGTCGAAGTTTGCACGTAACTCAGAGATGTCACACTATGATTATAAATTCGTCCTTTGGATGTGATTATTGTTATGATCTGACGGTCAATGTTTTCTCTAAGATGCAACCAATTCATCAATGGTAGAGATGCTTTGTATTTTAAATTGATTTTATGGAATTTTGTTTGCATTAAAAATTTATAAATTATTTTTTGGAACAATTTCCTATTTTGTAGAGCTGCAGGAAATAGTTTTTATTTAATTTTGTTTGCATTAAAAATTTATAAATTATTTTTCGATAAACATATTTATTGATTCCATAAAATCAATTTAAAATACAAAGCAACTCTACCATTGATGAATTGGCCGCATCTTAGAGAAAACATTGGCCGTTAGATCATAACAATAATCACATCTGAAGGACGAAATTATAATCACAGTCTACGTCTCTGACATTTCAGTTACGTGCAAACTCCAAAGTACAGATTTGAATTTTCCACTAACATTTCAGTTACTCTCAAACTCCAATGTACATAATTGAATTTTCTCTTAACATTTCAGTTACGTTCAAACTCTCACATAAAGATTTGAATTTTTAATAACCTTTATGTTATTGTTGGATGGTAAAAATCCATCTTAATGTAAAAGAAGAATGTTACCATTAGATGATGGTAAAACATTGTTGGTTGTGGAGCCTGATTATCTTCTTGATTCAGAGGTTTGTTTTAGTCGTGCTTGGACCCCATTCCCTAAAGCGGGGGTGTAGGGGGGCTTTACCCCCACAACTGTCGCTATGGGGGTCCAGGGGGGCGACGACAATTTTTGTAGCCCCCCGTGTTAGGGGATTCGGGGGAAGCACCCCTGAAATGAAATATTGGGAAAATTTTCCTTGTAAAATATTGTAATTTCGTAGTCAATCTAGAACATTCAATATAAGGTCGCAGATCTTACGGTAGAAGTTATTTTTAGGGTTTTTTACCCTAGAAGGAAACCCTCTCTTATGAGAGAATTGTATTGTGGTTGTGTATTAACGTGAATATTGTATTCTGAGAGAGGAGACTGTGAGAGAAAGAAGAGAAAGTTACAATGACTATGTTGTAGGTTGTATCCCTTCATTTTGATGGGTAATAAAAAGGAAGGACCTGGAAATTTTTCTGGTGGACGTAGCCCACACTGGGTGAACCACGTATATATGTGTGTCTATTGTATTGTGTATCTTCTGTGTTTTATTTCCGCATTTGTTTTATTTTATTGCTTTGCGATTCTGTTTTTCTAACAAAACCAACTTTGATCTAACTAAAAAATTTAAATTTGTTAAAACATTATTCGATCTTCTTATTTCTCTCATAATAATATGCCCACTCATTTGTTTGTAATGTAGAATCTTTTTGTGCTTAGGAGCACTATTGTATATCATTTTAGTGTTTGTAGATAAATGAGTGGGGAAGCCGTAGGAGAGCTAAGACACATTTGAGGCCATTGGCTCCATACAAATGATCCTGGTGACATGGAGTTTGATGGGTCAACGTGATCTCAATTGATTTGTTTATTGTGTGTGTTGGATTTTATTTCACTGGAAAAAGCAAATCAGTCATTGCATTTGGTGGCTCTGACGTACGATATCATAAAATTGTTGTAAGATTTGTTTTATACTTTTCTCCCTTCATGGTTTTGATTGATCTTATTCAATCTATTTTCAATGGTAGTTCAATTAGTCCATTGAGATTAGATTTTTTAATTGAATTTATTTTATATATTTATGATTTGAATTTTTTTTATTAACTTTTTATGACAGAAAGAAAGAAATTGAGTGTTGTTCATGGTCTAGCCCCAACTCTATCCCCCGCATGTCACATTTGCAGGGTCCCAAACTGGACAGGTACATGACGTCTAGTTTGTCGATTATGATGTCCACAATTCTGAGTAGTTCCCCGCTCTAGCCTTTGCTCACTACGATCACAATGTTTGCAATGCAGACAACATGTTGATTACATTCATCCAAGAATGGTCCCAAACTCTTCGCCAGGTAGAAATCCTCTCCCTGCTAGATTTTCCTCACTTTGGGCACAACAGATCGGTTACTCTATGTACTTGCCTATTACTCACCTGAGTGCATGGAGGTTACCTTTGGCTGGGGGATGAAGCTGCAATCCGTCGCGTGAAATTACTATATCTTAAGGGAGAAGAGCCCGAGGAGGCCCTAAATGCTAAGGATGCTTCCCAATAAGAAATCTATGGGACCTGTTCTACCCACCAAGGGAGGCGGGGAATTCTCATCTCAGAAGTCAGCAATAGACCACTTTGGTTTTCTACCCAACTGTTAAAATGAAAAAATTTACGCAATTGTACTAGAGATGAATTYCCATATGGAGTCACTGATCCATATGGATGTCGGTGGCCTCCCACCTATTCCAACTGGTTAATTTTGGCAGTTTTCCAGTTTGGCAATTTTTTCTAGTTTTTGGGTCCCTAACTTYCGAGGTCGTTTTGAGGCTCTAAACAACATTTTTAGGGCTCATCACAATCAAACTATAGACAGATTTAGATTCTAATGGAAACCTGTGTAGTCCTCGGATATACTTTTCCAACGAGCTATCGTGTGCCTAAAACGGAGATCGTGTGCAAAAGTTACGACCTCGTGAAGTTGATGTACTAGCTTAACCCAACGGGGCCCACATGAATTTTGGCGCTTCATCTCCTAGGGTTAGGTTTTTGGATGTCTAGGGTTTTAGCATTCATGTTTATTGTAAAAAAGTCCTTCAGAGCCTCATTGTAATCATCTTCTTGCGAATGAGCGCAGTCGTCACATCTCTTCTTAGAGATAAGCCGCTACCATTTCAGTAAGGTTGTTTTTCGTTGCATTTTACAGTTTCAGCTTATTTCCTTATTGAATAGAAACCAATTTTATTATACCTCTGTTATTTTGTGTTAAACATATTTTAATAATCTGTAATCATTTCGTTCTGCTCATAAAATCTGTATCAGTCATCGTAGAAGTTGAACGGTGTGTTTCCAGAATTCAGATGGCCTGGGCCTGATATGTAATGAACAAATTCATAGACGATTTTTTGGATACCCAGAATGCATGTAAAGAATTTCAATACACTTGGATCATCTTATTATTAGCAATGTTACTCTAGAAACCCCCTCGTGGGTTTGAATGGGCAATTGTTATCCAACAAGTATTTGAAGGGAGTCACTTCTTACGACTCCATGAAAGCAAGGATCCTTATATCTAAAAATCCATCAACGATCTATTTGGGGACTGGTATCACCATCTTCTACAGACTATTACAACACAGGAACACATCCTGTGCACCCTTATCGACATGTATGAGGGTTATCTTATTTTTGAATGCACATCAAATAACATCAAAATTTATCCTAGTGATGACTAGGGCACTGACATGGCACTCCTTCCATTATGTATTATTGAGGATGACATTCAACAAGGAGTGATCGAGTGGCCTTCCCATCTTCAACCACTTCTAGCTGAAGACACCATGACCCTCGAGACGCACATAAAACATAACCAATATCGCAAAAAGGTCAAAGCATCCCAACATTAGGCTCATAATCCACCCTCGCCTAGTAGGCGTACTCATATTGAAGTAGTAAACAAGAGGGGCCAGGATCCCTCATCTGCAATTTTTGCTTCGACCAACACCATTGGGCCCCAAGAGAAAAAGAACCAGCTCCTCTGTTCGCCCTTCCAAACCATCCACTCCGAATGACATTGCTCTGATGACGTCAGAATTAACCACTTTCATCGACACATTAGACTACTAGTTGTTTCTACAACAATAACTCCATTCTTAGGCACTACACAATGTCGACCATCCTGGGCGACAGTTAGGAGGTGTGGCGCAAATACTAGTCCACACCTCACACCCATTTCCTTCCAACTATACTTCTAGTCTTCATGCTCGTATCCTTCACATGGACCCTCTGTCATTACTTACCATTGATGCACAACATGGGGGGATTCCCTTGACACCTCTTCTTACCCCTTTATTGCATGAATGTACCACCACTTTTCTCTCTAAAATAGTAAAGCACAACGAACGACTTGTGCAATCCCATGCCCAATTGCAGCTACAACACCAAGTGCAGATTGAAACACACAACCAAGCACATGAGCAATATCGAAAAACAATGCAGGTCCATCAAACCTTATAAAGTCAATACGATGCTAAAAAATCAGTACATACAATTACCCAGGCTCAATATGCTGAGCTATGCTCATCCTTCAACAACTTTCCCAAGGAGGTGGATAGCCTATATGTTAGGCTTCCCATCGCTTCTACTTCCGGTGGTGACCCCCATGGATCAATTGAAATAGCTCAAAGTACATCTCGTTGTCAATACTTCACTAGTGCCCCGCTCCAACTCTGTTACTTCATCTCATCCCATGCTTGTTCAGATGGCTCAATCCGTTCTCCACCGTGATCGACAATAGGTGCAAACCTTCTCCAATCTGGTGGAATTTGATTCTGCTCTGTGGAATCACCTCTTAGACCCACCTAAAGTATCAACCATTGTTGAATGCATTCGCAAGAATGACCTGGAGGTCGCACAATTGAATAAATATATCACTTCTCTACTTTTGTGTGAATGAGTCATTGTGATGAAGACCATATCCACAAGAACCAAAGAAATTATTGTAGTAAGGGAGGAGCACCAAAATACATCGGATATTATTTCTGCGACGACCGATACGACCTTGACTCTATTCACCCAACCATCAAATGTGTTGACCACTAACAACCCCTTGATTGAGCATCTCAATACCATATACCTCACATCTTCGATGGTCACAATAGAGATTGCATAAATGGTTGTCCATATCACCCAGTTCCTTCAGTAACTATTTTCTGAGCATGGGCTTCTTTTCATAGAATTTTTGTAGAACATCAAGGAACGGTGTCGTCCATTTCCGACATCATTCCTTAAATCATATGGCTCAAGGACAAGCCAGGTAATAGTCGTAGGGGCCTGTCAACACCCAAATTTTTGGTCCCAGTTTTGTGTGCTCATGTAAACAAAAGTGGTTCGCGCTCATCCAGAAGTTTTGTGCGTGCTTAATAGATGTGTGAAAGAATGACATATAACATGCATCAAACCTGGTTTTGTTAGAAGCACACCAAGTCTAAAGGATTCCAAGGGCACATCAGTCTGAATTTAGTCAATTGAGCGCATCGGTCCTAGTTTTGTCAATTGTACCGGAAACCAGGAAGAGGTCTGCCGAAAGAAAGAAAGGAATCACCAAGATATCTCTCAGAATGATTTCTGCCAGTAGAAAATGAACATGTGTGACTAAAAGATGAGTTGGCCAAGAAGTTAATATTTCCCTTAATACAAAGAACCTCCATGGAGCCCAGGCAGGTACTAGAAGCGTGTGAGGCCATTAGATTAGGCCAACGAGTGGAGAAAAACAAAGGGACACAATGCTCCCCAGTAGGAAAAGATATAAAAGAGAGCTCTTATCTCAAAAAAGAGGTTGGATAGCTTCTGAATGGATCAATCCAAGAGCTTTGAGTTAGCCTATTGTAATATTTTGTTGTATGGAGAAGTCTCTTGTGTCTTTTATTTGTCTAAGTCCTAAAGCTCAGTGCAAAGTACATACTGTTGTATTCCTACTATTTTCATAGTAATGAGATGAAGTCTTATGGTTGTTCAAATCAGTTATTCAACACAATGTATATCTCTAATATGATGGAATACGTCCAATAATAAAGATATGGGAATTATGTTCTATTGTGTGTCTGTTATGAAAGAGTAGCACCTGTGTGTGTATTTTTTTAATTCCTAGTCCTTGTTAGATTATCATTTATGAGTTACATGGATGTTATTCACAACACTATTTTGTATGTTTAATCCTTCATCCCCGACACAATACCTATGTTCTTTGTGAACCTCTTGGCATATCGAGTGAGATATTCCTTGGCCTTGGCTAAGGATTGATTTGTCGGTGTTTAGGGGTTTTTGTTGGACACGCTTTGGATGAACCTTTGGTCTCAAACCCCCCAATGTTAAGAATGTTAGTGCATGCACAAGCATGGATAGAAACAGCGACATTGCCCAGTGCCAATAGGTAACAATAGAATTAAGGGAGGAACACCTCGTCCAACTAGCCAATATTCAAACTACGATCCAAGCATTCATGGCCACTCTAGCGAGGGATATGAAGACTCTTACTGACTACTCATCCTCCCACGAAGCCGCCCTTGAGGAACTTTTGTAGCGTAGAGTCATATCAATTGAAGGACAATACCAAGCTTTGGCAGCCTATGTGAGGGACAAAGACACTTGAATAAGACAAAACATCGAATTTGAATTTGATCACAACTTCCCTCTATTTTGTCTTTTTTCCAACCGCCATCAACTTCATCTTATTCTAACACATGTCAACAACAATTAAGGAGGGTAATCTAAAGATACATGCAATTGCTTCTTGTATAATCTAGGAAGACACTTTCAATAGTTACTCAAATGACTAGAAGTATAGGAAGACACCCATTTTGAAAGGGCTCTTCAAGCATTGTATATTGACAAACTATTTTGTGAATTAATATTGAGCATCCCTCAGGGCCATTTCGTTAGAGAGGAGAACTCTTGTAAATGGTTGTCTATTGTAAACTACTTTCAACAAACTATGTTTTGTTTACATATGCTATAAGAATTTCCTTTTCCTTATAGAATTTTCTTATGCGAATTGAAATCGTCTTACAGTGTTGCTAATTCTTTTATGTTTTTCCTTCAAATGATGAGTTGTTTATGTATGTGAATTCATGATTTAGACTAATTTGGTATGTATGCCAATTCATGACTTAGACTAATCTGGTTATGTTCTTTGTATGCATGTGTTGTCTAACCTTGTTGCTTCTTAATAGCTGCCTGGAAGAAGTTATTTGCAAGGATTAGATTCATTAATAGTTGCTCATTTGGTTATTGTAGTTGCTCCTATCTAAGATAGGGTAGATTAGATTTATTTATGTACTTACTTGGTTTTCATTTGCATTCCCATTGCATTCATAACCATCGAATCACCCCTCAAAACCAGTAATGGTAGCCCAACCAGAATCTAGATGGGTCTCCTAAACCAAATTGTGCATAGTCTAATTTAGATTGTGTATCGGGGAGTACCCCTTACTGTTGAAGGGAAATTTTGTTGCCTCAACAAAATTGACACTAGAAGGAGGGTATGATTTTTCATGGCCAACGTAAATCTACGACAAACGCACGACCAATCCTATGATAATATTCATGTCCAACAATGTTTGCCTCATATCTTTTCTGAACATGAAATTACCTTCAAAGATTCAAACCCCACATTTGAAAGTGTTGTTGTCAACCCTGAAAACTAACTCGAATCTTGGTATCTTGTCCCTGACGAGGATATTGTTGTAACATGTTGCATCACTCGCTCTTACACCAAGTTACTTGGCCATATACCCACAAATTCAGGATTACCTAGGAGAAAAGCTACCCACATCAGACGACCTAAGAACCCATCCATCGTTCTCATCAATTAATCTAAGAAACCAAAAACCAATTAATCTAGGAACTACGGTCATGAAGTCATTAATATATGAAGTCATTTTTTAGGGACCTAACCCCTCACATAGGTAGAACAATATATTTGGATGTAATAAAGGTCAATATTAATAAGGCCTTGCAATAAGGTAGAATAAGTCGAATGTAAGAAGACCTAATAGAATCGTCTTCTTCTAGAAGGATCTTCCTCTAGATGGTTCTTTTGATAGACATATTTAGTATAAATAGGATTCGATGGTATGAGAAACCTAGCTTGGATATTATTGTAATAGAGCTCTGCTCAACTAGAGGTTGCCCCCTCGAAGAGGCAAGTGTTGATTAAGGTTGGTTGCCATTGATGTCAACCCTTGAAGAAAGCTCTGCAGCACAAAGGTTTGGGTAATGGAACCAATATTGTTTGATGTAATGATGACTCATTATTTTCTTTTCATGGTTGATAATAAGTAAATATGGATAAACTCCAAAGTGGTCCCCTTATGGTGAAAGCCCTCACGGGAAGACGCTTTGTGGAGTAAGAGAACCAATGATTAATTGTGGAATAATGAGATGAAGGACAGTGAATTTGTCATGGAAACTATCCTAGATGGATAGTTTTTGTCATTCCATTTCCGATGGTATGTGGAACGTCACATAAATCCTCACGGTTAGAGAGTTATGACCATGTGAAGTTGGAGAACCCAGGTTTGGGTAATGGACCCAAGTTTGTTTGATGGATAACGGTATTATTTTTGCTATATTTGAAGGTATTACTATTCTATATGGATAGTACATTTCATTCCATTTCTTGTGGTATGTGGAACGTCACATAACTCCTCACGGTTTGAGAGTTATGGCCTTACAAAGTTGGAGGACCCTCATATGTCATCTAGA
>ML778804.1:542948-558249 GCA_009831015.1 Picea engelmannii | reverse complement strand
AATATTAATAAGGCCTTGCAATAAGGTAGAATAAGTCGAATGTAAGAAGACCTAATAGAAGCTTCCGCTTCTAGAAGGATCTTCCTCTAGATGGTTCTTTTGATAGACATATTTAGTATAAATAGGATTCGAGGGTATGAGAAACCTAGCTTGAATATTATTGTAATAGAGCTATGCTCAACTAGAGGTTGCCCCCTCGAAGAGGCAAGTGAACATTGCTCTTAGAATCAAAGTGCTCTTTCTGGTGTTATTCTAATATCGTTTCAGTGTTATTGTGGTGTTGCTATGGTTATATTGTTGTTAATCTTCCATTTCTAGCATTTTATTTCTTTTCTTCATACTTTTATATCTGGAATATTACATCATTAATCTAGGAACTACAGAAAATATAAAAAGTGTTAATCTAGAAAGAGATTTCTCTGAATAGAAGAAGAAAACCTTTATTAAATTTTTCAAAGCATAGAAATATGCATTCGCATGGTCATATTATGATATTAAAACTTACAACATGTGTATCATTCAACCTACTATCCCAATGAAAGAGGATGTCAAGTATTTCCAATATAAAATTTGTAAAGTACATCTTTCTCTTAAACCTTAAAATAAAAAATAATTGAAGAAACTCTTAGATGCTAAGAAAAAAATTCATGTCTATCTTTCTACTTGGGTATTGAATTTCATGCCCATTAGAAATAAAATTATCTTTCTACTTGGGTATTGAATCTCATGACCATTAGAAATAAAACTGGATAAATTTGTCTCCACGTTTATTTTTGAAACTTGAATAAAGCTTTGAAAAAGGACAATTTTCCAATTCCACCCATGGAATTAACTCCTATAGATTTTATTTGAATCCAAATGTTTTCACTTCTCAACATTTTTGGGGGATACAATCAAATACTAGTGTTAGAGGAAAATAGGCTTAATACTACATTTCATACCATGTGGGGTACTTTGTATATATACAAATGTCTTTTGGATTAATTAACTTTGGAGCCACTTTTCAAAGAGAAATTGATGTTTCTTTTCGAGGTCTTGTCAACCACAATGTAGTGGTTTACTTGGATGATGTGACACTTTATTCAAAAGATAAAGATGAACATATTTCACATATTACATAGATTATTAAAAAGACAAATATGACCATATTTCACATCTTACATAGACTGGTTTACTTGATGTAACACTTTATTCAAAAGATAAAGATGAACATATTTCACATATTACATAGATTATTAAAAAGATAAATATGATCATATTTCACATTTTACATAGATTTTCCAAAGATTTAGGAAATATGGATTTTTTCTAAATCCCAAGAAGATCATTTTTTTTTATAACTAAAGGTAATTTTATCCGTCCTATTATATCTAAGGAAGGGATAAAAATAGATCCCAAGTGTGTGAAGTTTATATTCCAACTACCTTTACCACATAACAAGAAGACAATGCTCTCTTTTTTTAAGAAGATTAATTGTGTTTGAATGTTTATTCCTAATTCTCCTAAAACCATTAATAGTACAAAAGATGATCGAGAAAATGTTGGAGTTCAAATGGAATAAGGAGGAGAAAAAAGCATTTGAGAATACTAAAATTGTTATATCTAATGTTCCTATTTTACACAACCAAGACTTTGATCATGATTTATTTCTTTAAAACTTTTTTTCTGATTATTCCCTTGCAACAGTGTTAATGTAGAAAGACTTGAAATGAAATGAAGCACCCATCTCCTCCATGAGTACAAACATGGAAGGAGTATAACTTAATTACCCTGTAATAAATAAGAAATATTTTTTTGTTTATAAAATTATCAAACACTTTAGGTCTTACACCCCTAAAAATAACATGAAATTAATATTACCTCGCCCCATTCTTTGATCATTATTTTCTCAACAAGAAATAGGGGAGTGCAGAGGTAACCAGATGGCAACCATTCAAGAATTTTATCTAGAAATAAAACATACCCATATTGTGAGAGGCAAAGGACTTTGTATCCTCACTACAAAATCACAAGATAATGTAATAAAATAAGAAGTGGTCTAACAACATTTGTAGCTACAACCCCACTGGATGCTACAACAAAAACATGATGTTGAAGTACACTACATGTCACTACGGATATTATAGTACTAATTGTACAAATATTTTCTCCAAGATGAGGGTGGGGAGGTGGTAGGCAAATTCCTAAGAAGAGGAAACTACCTCAATAGGTTACGCATGCCCCCTTCTTGACACTAAATTGAGATAATATCAACCCCCTCATTTAAGTCAATGATTTCAAGATAATTGGCATGTCGACACAAAATAAAATCGACCCATAAATTTACATAGAACTACAATGGAACCTCCTTGTTATTGCAGGGAGTTTTATCAAATACTATGAACCATCTATCCATCCAATTTCCTTTGAATGGTTGCAATATCCACTATTCCATGCAATAATATTCCTTCTTAGATTGGAGTTTTGGTTGGTTATAGGGTCAGTAGATAACAAACAATCATGTCTTTGGTAATATGCATATCTTTCGCCTCTTCCTTGTTCACACCAATGGAGTAGTAATCTTTCATTTTGTCCCTATATTTAGATATATCGAATAATTGGCCACAAGCATGGCTAATGGAAGCAACAATGGTGTCAAGCAAAGCAACCAAGGAAGCATGATATGGCTATCTAGTATTCTTAAGTTCACTAATCAAGTTTCTAATTTTTTCTAAACATTGATTAATTCCATTTGTGGGTCTTGTGAGGGTGGTTGGAGGTTAGGTTTTGGGTTCATATTAAGGTTTTTATCCATCTTAGTATAATAAAAACTACATTAAACAATAATAAAGGATTTCTAAAAACTATTTAAATTTGTATAATTTAGCAAATATAATAATGACATTCAAAATAAAACCTACCTTAATATGAGAAAGCCTCTATTGGAATGACCTTAATATGAGAATGCCTCTATTGGAGGGTTGATTTCCATTGATTCCAACCTCCCTTGTGCTCATCCTCATCAAATCCGAGATGAACCAAGAAGAAATTGAATACATACGTTGGAAAATAAATAGAAAAGAGAGGACATGGGTTCGAGAAAATGGGTGAAAAAGAGATTATGGTTTGTTTTTTAGAAAAAAGAATATGCATGTGTTAACAACAAACATACTCTTTTTACACAGAGAAAAATCTACATGGAGGAAAAATTGGAAGTGGGATGGGGAGTGCAAAGAGGTTGGGAAAGAGCTAAAAAAAAATAGTAAGAGAAACATGTACACATTTCTAAAATTGACAAGTATTGTTCTTGTTGCAACAATTTTGAAAAATAACTTTATGCACCCTCCCATATATAAAATACAAATGTCTTTTGTTTATGTAACCAACACTCTAAGAAAAATATTTTGATTACTTCAAAGCTCTCAAATCCTGCAAATAATTTTTAATTTTATTTATTTTACAAAAAATTATATATACTAAAAAAATATTTTGATTACTTCAAAGCTCTCAAACCCTGCAGATAACTTTTAATTTTATTTATTTTGCAAAAGATTCTATATACTAGTATAATATAATATATAAAATATAAAACATTTATTGCAAAGCAATAAATTAAATATCCACAATCTTAATTTCAAAAAGGGTTGAAATAATTAATCTACTCTATTGCTTATTTGTTAAAGTCAAACCAATGAATTCCATTTCAGTGCAAGTCATAATATAATGAACCAATAATAATATATTACTTTTGTATAGATAAATCAATTTATTTTAAACCTAAAAAGAGTTAACGATTAATATGTTAAAATTATTGTCCCTTGAGGTGTAGGACAGTTGGTGATGAAGTGTGTTGTAAAAGCATTATGTGATGTTAAAGTTATCGGTTTGGTGTGACTCGAGCCGAGTATGATCCCCAAGTGATTTTGACGACTTAGATACCCCTGAGTCACAATTTCTCAACCATAAACTAGTCCCATAAATCACAAACAAACTAGAAAATAAAAAATATATATATTAAAATCATTTTTATAAATATATAAATTAAATATATAATTTTATTTTATATTAAAATTTATAATAAAGTGACACTATAACATATTAAATTAACCAATAATAATGTATCACCTTTTAGATAATTCATTCTATTTTTAAACATGAAAAGAGTTAAAGAGCAATATGTTAAAATCAATGTAAATTAAATATATAATATTATTTAATATGTTATAATTTATAACATATTAAATGTGTTTTTCAATTTTGTTTTGTTTATCATGTGTAAATTATATATATATATATATATATATATATATATATATATATATATATATATATATATATATATATATATATATATATATATATATATATATATAATTTAATTTAATTTAATTTAATTTAATGTTATGTTAAAAGTTGAAAAAAAACACTACTAAATGAAATATTTTATATTAGTTTTATTGAGAATAATATGATTATGTTTGGGATATCATATATGATTATAATGGGGTTTATAACAAATTAAACATATATATAATTGTATTTAGACATATGACTATAATGGATATCTTTCAGTGTCTTTTGGTTTTTATGTAAAATTTAAAATCACTTTTTAATTAACTAAAAACTCATTTTTCATGTACATTATACATTAAAAAAAATGATTAATGAATCAAACCAAAAAATATATTATTTTTAAATCTAATTTTAATAATTATATTAAATATCAATTAAAGTTTAAATTATAAAAAAATTGAACACTTCTAGAAAGTTTCAAAAAAAATGAACCATGAAAAGTTAAATTTATGATAAAGAATTTAAGAAATAAATATGCATTTCAAAATTTATATGAATATATAATATATAAGAATAAAGAGCATTACCATATTGAGCTTCTCTTTGTTTCAAGAAAAGTTTAATATTCTTTACTGAACAGGGCCAACCACGTGAAGGTGGAAGCTTATATGGTTCCTCTCCCCCCTCGCATCACTCTCAATTCTCCATACCCAATGCATGTACTTGAAAATAAATTAATTTATGTGAAAACATGTGTTTTCCATCATAAAGAAACATTCAACATTCATTCATTAAGTACGTGTAACATTCATTCATTTAGTCATTCATTTATAGGAAAAAAATATTTCATGACATTAGTTTTTATTATCAAAAATAATATGTCATAATGTTATTACAATCACTTCTTTTTTGGCTTTTTTCTTTTCACAAATTCAGAAATCCACTGATCATCTTCTACAACATCTTTATCAGTTCTTCTGGTTGCCTCTGGAACTTGTCTTATTGTTTTTCAGGTCATGTACTCACAACGTGGAATATGTTGTTGTAAGGTGTCAGGATCTACTGCAATAATGAATAAATGTTAAATTGATATGTTTGGTTTATATCATTACAAGTATTTCATTAATAAAAAAAACATTAGAGTGGTGCTCTTTGCCTGACGAAGCCACATCATGTACTTCATCTCCTTGTTTAGTTGCCTCATCATCTTGTACAAGATGACCCTCTGCAAGATCATATTGTACAACAGGACCTTCATCGGTCGATCGTTCTCCATCCCGGGCTTTATGTGTATTGTGGATTTCCTACTTAAAATAAAGAGGATCAATATTTATGTCCAAAATTAATAATGAATAGACCACATAAGTAATCAATCTTAAATACAATTTGTTGATTTTATTTACCTACACGCAAGGTGGATCACTAGAATACGATTGGCCCAACACCTAAATTTTTCAGCATTCAATAACAGTTGCAAAGCAATGTTGGAAGCCCAACTCAAGTTGTCCTCCATTGGCACTTCGTTGAACCGATCGGCCTGCAATTTTTCATAAGATCATCAATTTATCTTTTATGGTGAAATAAAACAAATTTATATGCAATTTATTATTTGGATACAATATTTGAGTTATTGATACTTAAAATTTGTGCCACCATATTCAAATAACCACCAGGCCCAAGCTTATTTTGGCCATGCTTTTCTAGTTTGGCCTTTTTTACCTTTGATGTGTCTGGTAGCTTATGAAAAGTTTGAAATATGTTAGATGTTTCAAATTTCATGTAAAAATAAAGAGTAATAAACATATAATTACATTTTTTAAAGTATCGCATACCTTCCTATGCCTCGTGGTAGATTTCCTTGTTTTCTTAAATCCCTCTCCCTTCCATCATCCAACAGGTCTTTCCACTCCCTTACTGGAATCATTGGAGGGCACTCATACCTAGGGTTCGTTTCTAGATGAACCCTATATTGGTCCCTCACAATCTTCATATGTTGATCGTATTTCTTGAGGACCTTCACTCGGTTGAAGGTCTCAGCACCGAATAACCCAATCAAGCGATTAATTAGCTCATATTTTAAATTTTTTATTTGTTTATCCCACCCTGTCCAGATGGTGGGCCCAAAGATCTCCAATGACCAATCATTTAGATGTTTAGAAAAAATATCATTTCCTGTAAAACGATCATGTCATCATTAGTTTAAAAAGAATGATCAATGAGTAAATTTCAATCAGATTATATATAATAGTTAAAACATTTTTGTAATACCTGGGATCTTCACTATATTTATGGGAACGATATTTTCATCCACCAAAAATGTGGTATGTATTGTTCCCATGCTAATAACACATGAAGATCTGGGAAATGTTGCTTGAGCAATATTAATACTACTCTATGATGCATCGACCCCCTAACCCTATTCTGCATGATATGTCGTGCATCGAGTAGTAGAGGGTGCACCCACATCTTCCCTCTGGGGTGTCCTGCTATGTGTTTTTTATTGTTCAGTCGAAAAAAATGGCACATTTTCAGATGCAGGTGGGGTTAGATGCACGTGATGTGAAGACTCATCAGTAGCATCAATATTAGCAGCATGCCCCTCACAAGGATTATGCAGACGCAAATACTCCCGTAAAAACAAAACATATTTTAGTTCATGACATATACGAGTATAAAATATAAAACCATAAATGAATTTATCTTCTAATTAAATATCCTGCAACTTACATTCAACGATTAATCTCTCATTGTCAAACAATCAATCTTTTCTCTAATCTCCTATGTTTGTGGTCGAATGAATACCAAATGAAGGATTTTCGCATTTATTTTTTTTACGGACTTCTTTAACATCTCAAATAGGTTAAGTGAAGATTGGATGTCATCATTGCACATTAGCTCATCCACATCCATTTTTATGGATTTATCTGATAATGGATACGTAGCCCGTGACAGAAATATAGAAAACATTAATATCAAAAAAACCAATATAGAAATATATGAAAACAATAGACTCATAAAAAAAACGTAATAATACAACATATTTAATTTGTACAAATACTATGGGTTATACTTTCTGGGATGAGGATGGAGTCCTCTAATCTATCGGGGACTTGCTTTGGTTAGGCGCAACGTGCAACAAAAATATTGAAAACATTAATATCTAAATGAAACCAATAGACTCTTGAAAAAACTTAATTAAAAAACACATTGCTTATATTTAATTTGTACAATTTATAATGGGGTATACATGCTGCCCCAATGATGATGTCATCATGTCCATCGAGGACTTGCCCTGATCAACAACCTGCAACAAAAATATTGAAACCATTAATATCGAAATGAAACCAATAGACTCTTGAAAAAACATAATTAAAAATGAGGTATACCCGCTGCCTAGAGGATGGTGTCATTTAATGAAACATATTGCTTATATTGCTTATATCGAAATGAAACATTAACAAAAAACATTAATTAACAAAAACATAAGTTATTATATTCATTAATTACATGTTTGGTGAAATGTTACATTTACCACTCCCATAGTAACAACGTTTGTATCTATTCGATTCAAATTGTAATTGATCAACAAATATTCCCCTTAAGCTATTGATTTTATGACACACACGAAAACACGATTTCCTTCGCGCCCCTCAAATACGCAATTGGGTTGTTTATTTGTATACCTAGGTTGTGTATTGTTTATAAACCCTACAATATTCCTCGATGCTTTTGTCCTTCCATCAATGTACATACTCAATCCTTTATTTTGGTTATTGTCTTTTAGCTCTAAATAATTTACAGAAACTATGTATATGCGCTTACTGCATGTATATTGGACCTTCCGCATACAATCTCTATAATGGTAGTAGGTTCTGATATAATCCATCATTTCAATACATCTGTCGTAACCCACATTTATGTCATCCATGCAAAACAACCCCAAATTGTGTAATGATGATGGTGCAATCTGAAATATCCTCTCATTCACACAAAAAAATGTGTTTAGACGAGAAATATCCTTGGGTACCCATTGTTTCAATAGATTTGTGTACCTCGAGGGAACCTCATGTCTCCTATGGTCTCGTCATCATAATAACATGACCCCCCTTCTGCAAGAAAAAATTCCATTTGTTTATGGAATTTTCTTCTAATCTTTTGACATCTAGTTGATATCCCTCTTTTAGGCCTACTAGATGCCTCGCTATCCTCTAGTATTCATGAACTCCCCTCACTCAAGGAGGACATATCTGAAAAATACATTTTTGGTTGTACCTGCACTACTCCATTGAATGAGAGAAATAGTTAACAAACATTTTTAGAAGGTGACAACAATATATTGATTCAGAAATATGATTCATTAAGAAATCCTCTCACTCTCCCATGAGTACCTCATCTCATCTTTCTCCTCAGTCTGTAACCAAAATTCACTACTTACAAACCCTTGTATACACCCACCCATCCATCATCCTTTCAAGCATCTTACTCTCTATTATATCTTTCTTCACTAATAATATTGTGAATGCAAGATTTGATTTATGTCTGTACATAGATCTATGCACCACAATTGAGCAAGGAAGTATTGTATGTAACCATTGATCATAGATTATCAAGGGAATTTGGTTTGTTTGTTTGTTCTTTTTGTGAGGAGATATGGCAACAAGAAATCCATTGTAACAATCATGGGTTATTCAACTTCCAACAAGAAAAACAAAAGGGACTATGCTAGATGGCATTGGTAAACAAAACTTTTGGAAGGATTGGCTTTCTTATTCAAAAGTTGAAATAATGGGATCCATTTGGGAAAGGGATTTAAGCACTTTGTGGAGGTACATGACCATGAAATATGATCCATGGATGATGTTGAAAAAGAATTAGAAAATTAAGGCTTATTTTATAGATCAATTAATTTAAAGAAATAAATTGTTCGCATTTCTTTGATGATACCTTAGTCATGTGGAGAGCATCAACAATAATAGTTGAGATATTTAAGCTAGTGTTGGATCAATTCATGAATGTGTTAGGAAGTCATATTAACAAAGGAAAAGGTCATGTGTACGGGTCTAACACCTCTCCCCAACAAGTTTCATAAGTTGCATAAAGTTTCATAGTTGCACATAGTTGCATAAGTTGCATAGTTTCACAAAGTTGCATAGTTGCATAAAGTTGCATAAAGTTTCATAGTTGCACATAGTTGCATAAAGTTGCATAAGTTTCATAGTTGCACATAGTTGCACAAAGTTGCATAGTTTCATAAAGTTGCATAAAGTTTCATGTTTCATGCATGCATGTCATGTGCATGAAAGGTTAGTTTGCATGCATTTCTAAGTCAAGGGTGAGTTGTAACTGAAGTCTCAAGTCAAGTCTCAAGAAAAAGTTAGGTTGAACGTAAAATTCCTATGAGCTAGAAACAAACAATATTCCCGATATTGCAAATGATGTAAATGTATTGATCTAGTGTGTTTGCACGTGTAACACTATCCACCATGAAGAAATTCAAATTTCCATGTATAAGAGTCAAGTTGAATGATTTTTTAAACTTAAGTTGTAAAAGGTCAAGTTTGTAAAAGTCGAGTTGCATAAAGTTGCATAAATTTCGACCCTCATTCTAGTCATTGATGGTTGTTGTAGTTCTATTTTCTAATGGCCATATCTTTGTCTATAGTGGACCAAATTGCATAAAAGAGGGCTCATTGGAAAATATTAAGGCATGGAATATAATGAAAGGTTATCATGAGGTGAAGATGTCAATATGGCATGCATTAATAGTAGGGATGACATGCATTGACACATTTAAAACTCACCCAAGCAGTGAGCAAATTTGGGGAAAATGGTGCATGGTTTGATTTGTTCAAGCATGAACCTAATGCAATGATGATTGATTGTAATCATGTTTCCGGCATGGCATAAAACAATATAAATGACTATGGGACATGGTAGCAATTTTAATAAAATTCTTGAACATGTGGGAAGATCCTAGAAATCATGGGTAAAATTTTATTATCATGTCAAATGATGGCTTGGATTATGTGCCTTGAGTTAGGAACAAGAAGTGTGTTTATGCATTGTTGGATCCCAAGATTAAAGAAGAGTTTTGACAATGTCAAGTGAACAATGGAGTCAAGGCATTTTGTTGTAACTAAGGAGAAATTCAAGATGTTATTGTAATGGTATTGGTTTTGATACTGTCAAACATGATCAATCCATCTATTATCTATTTAAGCAGAAAATGATAGTATCAAAGCATTGGATCTCCACTTATACAAGTTCTATCTCATGCTTAGTCAATTTATTCATCATGTTTTTCTCCTTCTAGATGACCATGGGTGGGGCTTCGAGTTAACAAAAGGGTCCATGGTGCATTTGAGGGACAAAAACCTTGTGGCCCAAGATAAGTACCCTGCAAAGAGAGTTAATATTCACTTTGTGGATGTTTATTTCAATGAACTTGTTTATTTTATACCACTTGGGATAGATAATTTTGGTCTGGTATTTGAGCCCCTTTATTTTGTTCTGGCTAAGTCTCCTGATAATATTTTGGTCAGCAGAGTGAGAAATAATGTGTTTGATTTCCTTCTGGAAAGTGGGAAGAAACTTATTAAGCACAAACAATAGAAACAACAAGTTCATGATGTTGTCGTTGATGGTGATGATAAATTGGAGAAGTTTGGATCCATTGCAGTTACGATGGGCATTTAGAATGGGATCTTTGAGTTGGCTACTACAGATTTGACTCTGTAGACCAACAAGAAAGTTATATATTCTTTATACAAATATTTCGGAAAGATGAAGAAGTATTTATTAGTGTCTGGAATATCGATTGTCCTGAGTGGGGTGAAGAAGAGCCCCTTCCAGATCTTTAGAATAGACCCTTGCGATCCCTCTCCATTCCTTATGGAGTGTAGGTCATATCAGTTGAACACCTAAAGGGCGGCCCTAGCAAAGTGCCTACCTAAAGGCCCTATTGATCAGGGTCCTTTCAATTGATCTCTCTCTGTCAATTGAGATCTCTCTCAGAGACCACATTGGTTAATATTGTTTGGGAGAGGTGAAAACAAATCGTTTACGAGCATTGTTCTCACGTGATTAAACCAAGAAAAAACAGAAATTAAGAAATTACAGATTTTGGTGGCATGATGTCAACCCCTGATCTCTCCACTCCATGATTGTTGATAGGTTTGGCTGGATAGGGATCCTATGCCTTTGTCACTATCCAAATTATTTGTATAGGGCCACCTTCGACTCTCTTTATCACTATTGAGGGAATTTTCTATGCTCACAAATGGGTTTTGTTGCTATGTTATTCTTGGGAATGGGCGTTGTTGATGATTAAAATTGCAACGATGAATTTCTCCTGCAAAGGGTTGCTAAAGTGCTATTATTTAATTATGATAATAATATAATACTAGTAGGTGGGACCCCCTTGTATACTAGAGGTGCAAGGATAGACATATTACACATATTTTGTTGTTGTTATGGTGTGCCTACACAATCCTACATTTTTTATGATTCGGTCTTGGTTTCATTTGGCGTGATAATGAGTGGCTAATGAATTATTGTCGAATGTTTTTGGTAATCACTTGTGACACATAATAGTTTCCATGGGTATGAGGATCATGTTGTTTACAAGTGATATGTTATAACCTGGTCACTAATTCGTATATTAATTACTTATCCACATATATGCAAGGGATAATTAAATGGTAGCATGATCAAAAAAAAAAAAACTATGAAAAGGTTCTAGAGTTCAAACAAAAGAAAATAAACTATGTATTAATCCTCAAGCTATGATAAAAGACTACATGAAAACTTCGAATGAAAGAATTAATGGGTACAAGTGTTAGTCCTAGATATTATGCTATTGTTTGGTGAAAGGACTATGCAAATTTTATTAAGGTCGAATGGAGGCACATATATCAATGTTGATGTGATTATTGTGTGGAGTTATGGAAAAGGTTAACATAGAGATATGAGATATCTCAGGTGGCACACTATGCAATATCTATGGCATCATATCTTACGATGGATTGACATTGATTATGTGTTGTATATATGGTTGATTTAATGGTGGATGTTATGTTTATTGGTTTGTCTAGTACATGGAATTGAATGGGGCCAGGTGAGGAAGCGATGTGCATTTACTACATGTCACTCCAAACCTTCCCTATCGCCTGTCACCCTAGCTTTGTTGCATTGTTGCATTGTTTCTCTGTTGGTTGTGAGGATCTGTGTTTCCAAGATTGGCAAGGGAAAACTCGATCGATTCACCATTGAAATGATTTTCTCACTACTCGTGTAAAGAATATAACACATACCCAACATTCTCCCACTTGTTGTTTTCTTTGCATACAAGGGGTAACAGGGTTACATAGTCAACAATCCAGGGAAACAATTCCCATGGATCCTCTACACCAAGAGAAATTCTCTGTGCTCACAGATTTTGTTAATGAATCTGCAACATTCTTCAAAGTGTCCACCTTCATCAACAATACTTTCTTTTCTTCAATCATGTCTCTCACAAAGTGATATTGAATATCAATATGCTTTGTCTTTGAATGATAAGTCGGGTTCTTCGCCAAAAAAAATGCACTCTGGTTGTCACAATCTATCTTTATAGCTTTTTGTACCAACCCAATACCTTAACACAATCTTTGTAATCATATTGCTTCCTTACTTGCATGAGTGGTTTCCATGTATTTAGCTTATGTAGTTGAAAGGGACACTATAGCCTGTCTTTTGCTCATCCAACTTATTTCTCCTGCAAGCAGGTTAAACACATACCCACTTGTAGATATCCTACGATCTAGATCTCCATCCCAGTCTGCATCCGCAAAGCCATGTATATCCACCACTCTGTGCAATCTCGGTCTTCCTTGGTAACACAATCCATATATAGCAGTGCCATGCAAATACCTAAAAACCCTTTTTACTATTGTCCAATGCTCCTTCCCTGGTTTTGATATATACCTGCTCAAAACTCCCACTGCATGTGCAATGTCTGGTCTAGTACATACCATTGCATACATCAAACTGCCAACTTCACTCACATATGGAACACAAGACATGTCTTCCTCCTCTTCCTGTGTCTTGGGACACTGATTCGCAGATAACTTTACCCCAACAGGAATAGGAACCTTGACCGGTTTACATTCCTGCATATTAAACCTCTGCAATATTGTCTCGACATATTTTCTTTGATCTAACCAGAGTTTCCTTTTTTTTAATCTCTTTTAATCTCCATGCCCAAAATGAAATTTGAAGCACCGAGATCCTTCATGTCAAATTTAGAGGACAACTGAGTTTTCACATCCTAGATAATCTCCTTGTTGTTTCCTATCAGTAACATGTCATCCACATACAAGACCAAATAAATCAAATGATCACCAATTAATTTAAAATACACACAGTGATCCTCTTTTCTTCTTGTGAATACCACATCCTTGGTGATTGTTTTAAACCATACAAGGACCTTTTCAGCTTGCATATCGGCTCCTTCTTTCCCTTCACAACATAACCTTTTGGTTGCTTCATATAGATTTCATTTTCCAAATCCCCATGTAGGAATGTTGTCTTCACATCCATCTGTTCTACTTCAAAATCAAATGCAACAACAACAGATAACAGAAATATTATAGAGGTTAACTTGGCAATAGGAGAAAAAATATCACCAAAATCAATTCCCTCAACCTGGGAATAATCCTTTGCTACTAACCGAGCTTTGTATTTCTCCACTTTTCCTTCTGCATTTAGCTTCTTTTTAAATACCCATTTTCTTCCAATGGGATTTCTTCTAGTCGACAACTCCACTAGATCCCAAGCCTCATTCTTATCCAAAGATGTCATTTCTTCGTCCATGGCCCTTTTACATAGATTTCCATCCTCTGAATCCAATGCCTCCCTGACGGTTCTAGGATCATCATCAGTAATAGAAAAATCAAAATTTGAACGGAAATCAGATGGAGTGTACCTTTCTGGTAGCCTTCTTTCTCGAACTGATCTCCTCAATACTGGAGTATGGGGATCTTCTTCCTCTGATTCATGTTCTTCTGTAGAGTTTGACTCATCATCCTTTAAATCAAATTCTATTTTTTCTGGTTCTTCCTTACTTGGTAGGACTTCCTGTTTAACAACATCCTTCATTTATCTAAATACCACATCTCAGTTATACACTACCTTCTTAGTTTCTAGGTTCCAATCTTATAACCTTTGAGACCATCTTTATATCCAATAAAGATACACTTTTCAGCCTTCTTATCTAGCTTACTCAAGTTTTCCTCTAGAACATATGCATCATAGCCAAATGCCTTGATATGTGTGAGAGAAGGTTCCTTACCAGTCCATACCTCTAGTGGAGTCTTGTCATCCAACGCTGATGAGGGTGATATGTTGACCAGGTAACATGTAGTACCCACTGCCTCTTCCCGGAATTTTTTCCCTAACCCAGCACCACTGAGCATGCACCTTGATTTTTCCATCAGTGTCCTATTCATCCTTTCTGCAACTCCATTTTGTTGAGGTGTATATGGAGTAGTCTTCTTCCTTGCTATATCGCACTTCTTATAGAATTATTCAAATTATTTTCCGCAAAACTCTTCATCGTTATATGTCCTCAGCACCTTCATTATTTTCTCTGTTTGATTCTCAATAAGAGCCTTAAACTCTTTAAACTTATCAAAGAATTCTGCAAGATACCAGATATATAAAATATGCAGAACAGAAATAAAATGCTAGAAATGGCAGAATAACAGTAAAATATCCAGCATATTCTTCACAATACACAGAAATGATATAACAATAGCAATAGAAATAGCACTTTGATTCAGAAAGCAATGTTCACAGGCCTCTTCGAGGGGGCAACCTCCAATCGAGCAGTGCTTTGTTACTATAATCTCCAAGCTAGGGTTTTCATACCCTCACCCTTATTTATACTAAATATGTCTATTAAGAGAAGCATCTAGAGGAAGATCCTTCTAGAAGCGGAAGATTCTATTAGGTCTTCTTACATCTGCCTTATTCTATTTTATTGAAAGGC
>ML778804.1:521357-538017 GCA_009831015.1 Picea engelmannii | reverse complement strand
TCTCTGCCCTGGAAAAAAAAATACCCACAATTTCTTCCAAGGAAAGTGCTCTGATACCACTTGCAAGATACTAGATATATAAAATATGCAGACCCAGCATAATCTTCACAATACACAGAAATGATATAACAATAGCAATATAAATAGCACTTTGATTCAGAAAGCAATGTTCAGAGGCCTCTTCGAGGGGGCAACCTCTAATCGAGCAGCGCTCTGTTACAATAATCTCCAAGCTAGGGTTTTCATACCCTCGACCCTTATTTATACTAAATATGTCTATTACGAGAAGCATCTAGAGGAAGATCCTTCTAGAAGCAGAAGCTTCTATTAGGTCTTCTTACATCCGTCTTATTCTATTTTATTGAAAGGCCTTATTAATATTGACCTTTATTACATTTGAATACATTGATCTACCTATGTGTGGGTTAGGACCTTAACAAATTCAGATTTATTCCTGAGAAAATATATCCAAGTATTCCTCGAGAAGTCATATATAAATGAGACATGGTACACAGATTTTCCCAATGATGGGACCGAAACAGGTCCAAAAACATCATTGTGAACTAGCTGTAAAATTCATTTTTCCCTCGTTACACCAGAGGGGAATCTTACCCGATTCTTCTTCCCATATAAACAATGTTCACAGAAATCAAAATTCAGAGAGCAGTTATACATACCTTCAACCATACCTTTACTGTGTAGTAGTCGAAGACCCTTTTCTCCGATATGCCCCAGTCTTTGATGCAAAAACATAACCTTTTCTCCATATATTGTAGGAGTTATTTCTTCTTCAACTCCAATATCAGGAACAATGGAACTATTACACCCATCACGAATAGTGCTTCCTTGTAGCTTATACAAAGTTCCAAACCAAAATCCTTTCATCAACACCATTGCTCCTCGAACCATCCTACAGGTTTCCTTTTCAAATATTGTTTTTACCCCTGCATCGTCCATTTTTCTTACAGAAATCAAATTTCTAGCCAAACTTGGGATGTGTAGAACACCAGGAAGTGTTCTAATCCTTCCATCTATGAGCCTCAACTTGAATTTTCCTCGTCCTATGATTCTGGTTGTCGAACCATCACCTAAGAATACATTACCTCCATCATACCTTTCATATTCGTAGAACCACTCCCTGTGGGGAGTCATATGAAAGAATGCACCAGAGTCAACCAACCATGCCTCGTGATCTGCATGTGTGCTTGAAGAATCCAAGTACACATCCCCTCCTTCTTCCTTGGAGGTCTTTTCTTCTATAGAAGGAGATTCTTCAGATCCCTTCTTTTTCTCAACTTTGGATCTACATTGCTTCTTGTAGTGCCCTTCTTTTCCACATCTCCAACATACCTTTACAAACTTTTCGAGAGATTTAGATCTACCCTTAGAATTAAATCTCCCACTTGAGAACTTAGATCTATTTCTTTCCTGGGAATGTCCTCTTGCAAATAATGTGTATGTGCTATGTCCTTCCATATTCTTTCGTCTCATTTCCTCCGACAACAAGAATGAGACCACTTCATAAAACTTCAAGGAAGTTGCATTACTACCTATGGCCACAACCAGACTATCCCACGAGGCTGGTAAAGAACACAGTAAACTGATACATTTATCTTCATCTAAAATTTTAATATCAACAGATACTAACTGACTTACCACAGTATTGAAGGCGTTCAAATGCTCTGCCACCAAGTCTCCATCTCTCATCCTCAGGTTATATAGCTTCTTTCTCAGGAATAATTTATTTAATAGGTACTTAGACTGATACAACTTCCCCAACTTATCCCATAAATCCTTGGTTGTAGATTCCTCTGAAACATTCAGTAATACTGAATCTGAGAGACACTGTCGGATTGTACTCTTTGCCTTCCGAATCAACTTTTTCCAGTCATCTATTGAAGTTCCTATATGTGCAATTCCTGGATCCATTGTGATCCACTAATCTCTATCCACCAACAGATATTCCATCTTGAGCTTTCATAGCTCAAAACTTTTCCCATTAAACTTCTCAATCTCCATTTTCGAATTTCTCTCCATTTCTTTTCACCTGAAAAATCAATACCACAAATCTCACACTGTAACAAGGCTTATCACAGTCTCGAGCCAAACCCTTGACCACAAAGGCGTCCCCCTGAAGCCAACAAAGCTCTGATACCAAATGTATATTTTAACCTTGTACAATATTTACTGCAAACATATTTTCAGTAAAAGAACAAAAAAGATACAATGGAAAATACAAACATTACATAAAGATTTTTCCCCTAGAAACCCAAACCAAGAAAACCAACATATTTTATATTCATTCATCATAATAAATTGTTTACAATACAATATACATATAGGAGCCATCAACATCCAAAACCCTAACCCAATGACATGTATTAGTCAACAACCATAATTCCTTAACCGGAAATAGAAAACCATCGGCAAAAAAACATGTGCCGAAAAAACACCTAAATATGTGACATGTTTCCCGAGGAAGAAAATTTGTTCTCAAGGGCGTTGCCCCCAAACCCCCCTACGCACCAGGTGCAATGCACAAACACTACTACTCGTGCAAAGAATATAACACATACCCAACACTTTTATCAGTGTTATTAACTTTTTCCATAGGTTTGTTCCTGATTTTGTTGTAATGGTCAAGCCAATTCAAAATGTCTGTAAGAAAGATCATTCCTTTTCTTGGACAGATGATGTCGAAAATGATTTCATAGGGATCAAGAAAGCAATCAGTTTCGCATCGGTTTTGGCGAAGCCATATTTTGAGAAAGAATTTATAATATATACTAATTCCACAGAGGAAACAATTTATGTTATCCTCCTTCAATGTGATGACCAAGATAATGAAAAACCAGTGGCTTACATGAGTCAAATCTTGTCTGATGATGAGTTTAAATATTCTTTTATTGAAAATCATGATTTTTTTCTTGTTAAAGTTGTTGAAAAAATTATCCACTTCATCTTAGGTAAGCATACGCTGGTAAAAGTCCCTTTACCTGTTGTCAAGTTCTTACTCTCACAGACTTGTCTCTCAGGAAAGCTTGCACATTGGCTTGCAAAGATTCAGAAACATGATCTAACCATCATGACTTATAAAACTATCAAGGTACATGACTTAGCCCTTCACTTATCTCAGCATGATGAAATGAATGAAGAAATTGATGAACATGATAGATCTCTATCAGTATTGTTTTACATTGACAATCAAATCCTTCATGTGTCTAAACATCCCTGGTATAAAGATTTGGTTTAATACTTGAAAAATAAAAGATGTCCAAATAACTTAGACACTCATCAAAGAAGAAGGATTTTCCTCGAATCTGTTAGATACTTAATTATAGGAGACTTCTTTTTTAGAAGATCTGTTGATGGTATGTTACTTCGTTGTGTGAACAATGAGGAAACACAAAAATTGTTGCAAGAAACTCATGGTTCTTCGAATTTTTTTATTCATATAGGAGGTCACTTTTCTGCTAAAACCATTGATTTTAAGATTATCAAAAAAGGGTACTATTGGCCTTCAATCTTTCGTGATTCTTATAATTTTTCAAGATCTTGCAACAAGTGCCAAAAAATTGTTGGGAAAGAATGTCTTTCTGCTATGCCTTTACAACTTGTCTTCCCCGACTTTCCTTTTTCAAAATGGGGTTTGGAATTTATTGTTCCTATTAATCCTCCATCTTCAATAGGACAAGTCTTTATCTTGACAGGCACAAACTAATTTACAAAATTGACTGAAGTTGTCCTACTTAAACATTCGCAGGATGAGAAAGTGGTCTCTTTTCTTGAAACTAATATTTTTTCCAGATTTAGACTTCCTTTGGAAATCATTACAGATAATGGTCCCGCCTTTATTTGGGGGCCTACCCATTACCTCGGCATGCCAAACTCAGGGAGTCTGATGTCCTTCATCGCCTTGTTGATTTTGACCTAGCTCTTCTCGCACTTGGCCCATTTTTCTTGAATCTCTCGATGAGGCTCCCGAACCATTCTTTCCCAATTATCGATTGACTTCTTGATGTGGTTGATGTTGCTTTCCCTTAACACCCAGAAGTCGTGCTCTTCATTATCTCAGCCCTTTTTCACCGCACTGATATACTCGATTCTTTCCATGGCATGTTGCACTTTCTCGTACCACCTCTCCATATCTTTGCACGTCGCAAGTGCCATGAGGGTATCTTCCTGAAGCTCGGCTATCCTTCTAGTGAATAGGTGATGTTCATATGTGAATTTTCTATAGGCCTCCTTGAATTCTCTCCTTAGGTACACCGCGACCTGTGTGGGGTCCTGATAGTACTTAGCCAAGTGGCGCAAATGTTCTAGTTCCTTCATGGTGGCAGCCATCTCCTCTTCATCTCTTTTAGCTCTGTCCAGGGTGGCATCTATGATTTCCATCCCTACATCGATGAGTTTGGATGTATTAGCATGTTCTATGTTGATCAGATGTTCCTCTGTAGTGATGAGGATGGAGTGATCTAAAGTGATCCTCCTCTTCTTAGTGGTCCTCTGGATGATAGCCTTCATTTTCCTATCATAAGATATGGCATGTATGTTAGCTACTTCATCCACAGGTTCGGGGATTTGCTGATCTCTCCAGGTGAGTGTATTTCCTAGACTTTCGATGGTATATACTTGTTCCAGACTAGGTTCTTGAGTTTCTTTCCTGCTCTCTGAAGGCTCGGATTTTGTCTGTCACTCATCGGGGGTTTGAGTATTGATTGAAATAGAGGCGACAGGGATAGACTCGATACTTACTTGTTCATCGGTCGTTGAGACGTCGATTTCCATTTGTGGGGCTCCTTCCTTTGGACTGCCCGGCCCCAGCTCATCCTTCAGACTGTCTGCTTAGGTCTCTGGCGCATTTGGCAGCTTAGTGTCTAGGACACTCTCGGCTTCTTGTTATTTCTATGGAACCTTATGAATTTGGGCATCAGGAACAAGGGAAGATGTCTTCTCTGGTCCCTTTTATTCTTCGATATGCACAGGCGTCCCGAGAGATACTTCTGGGCTCTCATCATTGTCATATATATTTATCATCTCACTTAAGGGGTTTGACACATCAGTCCTCTTCAATGCTTCGATGGTCCCTGGCCGAGCTAAAACACCTGTCGGTGATCCATCCGGTGGAATTGTAAATTTAGGGTCGTCTAACCTAGTAATTTCATCAAGGTCTATGAATTCAGGACCGCTCTGACCCGTCTAGCTCTCACCCGGGTTTTCGGTAGGGAGCATTGCCATGTTTATGATGTTTGGATCATCTTGCAACTGGTCAATGATCTGATGTGCATGTTCTAACATGAGTAACCCCCTCTCCCACATGTCCTGAGCCTCAGGGGAAATTCTATCTTGCATCGGGGTTACCAGGGGAATCTCTACTGCTTCAGCCGCTACCTGGGGGGATTCTGCTACTTTGGTTGCGATCATTTCTTCCCTGGCCCTGAGGGCCTCTTGACCTGATTGTTCTAGGATCGTCATCTATTCATCTAGGCTCCTGGTTCTGAACCTGGTCATCTTTGGGTCATCCATCCTTGCGACGACTTCATCCCAATCCTGAGCATTTTCTGTGAAGACCTCATCTTCGAATTTGTCGTGGGCGTAAGGCCAATAGGACGATACTTGGGATGCATGTTTCAAGACTAGACCCTTTGGGTCATGTTTGTGGAAATAGTCGGTTTGGAATGGAAACTCTAATTGACTCAATCCTTCTTGCTTAGCTTGGGTGGTCTCTTTTACCAGGTAGCAACCTATAAGGAATCCATAAGGTATAAATGCTCGTTTCTTGCCTTCACCAGGGTAGCATTGTAGCCTTATAGGATAGTTTGGTAGCATATTTACCCTACCACTAGTCAATCAGTAAAATGCACGGGTAAAAGGTGTGGTTCTCTGGTGGCTCCGAAAACTTTGATATAGGTATCACGCTCATCCAGATACCAGTGGCCAACCTTTGATATCATCTTTAAGGCCGCAGCTGATAGTCTTGGACATTCTCTCTTAAAAAGAATAAAATGAATGTGTGTGGTGAATTCATTGCAAATGAGAGAGTATGATATTTTGTACATGTTCTCCCACAAAATGCTGAAGTAAACATGGACCGGGAGTTCTGAGGCGTGCCATCTCAAATTCATGTCGGCAAAGACATTTTTGGCACAAATGACATCCAGTAAATAAGAAGCGATGTAAAAGGATGGGGTTTCTCCTTCTTTCAGCGTCTGAGCCTATTGTATGCAAATGCTCAGTTGTTTTGAAATGATGGTTCCCCAATTGAAAGCTCTCCTGGAAATGGCCACTATGTAAGCTAGAGGAATCCATGCCTCTAAAAACTTGGAACAGTCTTTCTCCCCATACGAATGGCAGATTAGATCCATTAGATATATATACGGATCCCTTAAGTTAGTCGTATGGTACCAGTCGGAGGTCCGATTGGTGTATTTTTTATCTTCTCTCCACCATGAAGCCATCACTCGACCAATGTCATGGCGCTCGTAGAATATTACAACGAATTCAGTGTTCAGTCGCTCCTCCAGGTCTCTAAGCTTGTAATAACTCTGCACCTCTACCGGAAGGAAAACCCCAACACACTCGCCATTAACGTCATTAATCAGACATTTTTGTGTGTCCATGTGGTCGATAAGGCACTTTAGGAGTTCTATGCAGGGTAACACTGAAGTTCTTCTTGCCACCATGTGCAATTATGATCATCGAATGTTTGGAAAAACTTCATCATCGAGCTTCCTCATATCGGGGTCCTTGTGCGGGATATATTCCGAGACATCTTCCCGGATGATTTTCTTGAAGAGATCTCTCCAATGCGGGAGTGTTGCCTTGGTCCCTTTTCTTGCTTCCATGTCTCCAAAGGATGGAGTTTGAGTGAAAACCTTCTTGGTGGATTTCCCGATGACTGGTTTCGGCCTTGGGGTAAATTCTAATTGTTTTGCGGCCGCTGGGGAAGAGCCTTCTCCCACGTTTGGTTCCTTTAGCTTCAACGCTCTCGGAGATCACCTGGTGGTGGTTTTTCTTGGATTCACTGTTCCTATAATGCTTGTTAAACCTTGAATTTTGATACTCACGGGATCTCAGAAGCTTTTGAATCACTCGTCTCACTCCTCTGGATGCTCTGAAAATCCTTTGCACGCAAAATGGTCTCGTTTACAATGGCTCAAGAGAATTCAAATTGAGAAGAACTTACCAGTCATATCAACCAATTAATTTGAGTGATGAGTGAAATTCAAACAAATATGTCGCCGAATCTCTACAAATTTAATTCATCGTGGGTTGACGGCGAAAGCACGGCGGGTGATGCGTTTTATCGGTTAATTCAAACGGTCCTTTTGATTCTCACACGAAGTAGCAACTAATGCGATATTTGGAATTAATCAATCCCTTAAATGCTCTGAATCTAAACGTATCTAGTGCTAAAATGTCCCATCGTGTTGATTTCCTAGTGGAAAAACAGGGATCAGTGATGTGTTATGGGTGTTTTTCGTTGATATCCTTCTACCAAAAACCTCTGACGTCAATCGATTTCATCGTACGGTGTTGACGTGGTGAAACTGGCTTGGTGCACGTGGAAATGGAAGCCGGTGACTTAACTCGCGAGTATTAGTCGGAGTCAGGACTTTCCTCCATTTGTGCATTCTTAAACTAAAACTGGGATCGTAGATGCCGAAAAGTTGTCTGGGATCGACGATCGGGGGTAAACCTATCATGTATTTTCCTTTGGGTTAGCGTATTCGAAAATTTTCCGATGCTGAAACGCTTCAGGAATCGATGATTGAGGCAAACTCCTTGGTGTAGTCACAATGTTCCTCATGATTCAGATTTTTCCAATTTCGACAAGCGTGTCAGTTATCGTCCATTGGCGATATCATTTCCTTTCTTTCTGAACATTACTCCCTTCACCTTTTACTGAGGCCGAAGGGGATCGGTTATCAGCGATATCCTTGTATGATGTTTGTCAGGAAATAAAACTTCCTTTTGTCGATGCCGATGAAGATCAATGCTCGGCGACTATGGTTTTTTTTTAAGTGATTTTCTTTCATCTTTTAATTCCTTTCGATGTTGAATCCTGGGCGCATCAGGTGAAATGTTTTTGTTGTTGATTCTTTATTTAAAAGTTAATCCTTTTAATTCATGGGTTTTCATATATTCAAGCAAACTTTGAAATACTTAATGAGAGTCAAGATGATAAGCAAGGGCAACATTTTCACAATGAAGTCGAATTACTCAGTGCAAAAGATCAAGTGGTACTCAAAAAGTAAACTTTGACATAGGCTTTTTAGGGTGTGTTGAGTGCTCAAAAAATGGAGACTCATTGGGCGAAAGTAGAAACTATGTTCTTTCCTCGGGCTCGGCTGATGCAAAAGTTGATGAAGAACTTATCTGGTTTTCATCATAGCTTCTTTACCTTTGCATTTGGAATTTCCTTGGTTAATGCATCTGGGCCTGCCTGTGGGGTTTTTTAACCTTTATTACACCTTCTTTTCATGTAACCTTTACTCATGCCCTTTTTTGACAAGATTCTAGTATAGCATTCACAGGCACTAGGCTTTTTTTTTACCTTCATTCATTTTCTACGGCATTGCTCCACTACCAGCGAGCGTCCATAGCCCCGGCGGAGTCACCCCGATGTCACAGACCTTTCTTCACTATCAGCGAGCATCCATAGCCCCGACGAAGATATCTGCATACCCTCTCCTATTGTGGTCTCATTTGATATAGTTGACTTTTATTTCAGGAGAATTCCCTGAGCGAGTAGGAGAGGAGGGCGTTTGTTATTTGCAAAAAATGATATGCTTAAGGTGAAACTTACTAGCTCCATCTTTTAAGTGCATGTAGTCCCTTCCATATTATCGTCTTTCCCTTAAGGTTTTTTACCAAACCACCAAGCAGACATTGTTGCATGTCTCCAAATTTGTTCATCTGTGCAGGTTAGATAGAGAGCCCCTAGAGACAACTGCAGGTTCCCCAACGCTTCTCGTGTTGTATGTGAGCGACGAGTTGGGAAGAGAGTTCGCTATGTCGCATGATTTGAGGTCAACCATTGTCTCACTAAAAACAATATTTCAAAAGCTCAGCAGCATGATCGCAAAAGACAAAACAAAAAGGTATAAATGCAAAAGATAAATTGAAGCATCAAAAGTAAACAAAACAGTTTTTTTTTTTTTTTTAACGAAAATATTATTTAAGGGCTTGGCCATTTACTGGGAGAGATTCGGATTCCCCCCTCAGATTCTATAGTTGGTACGTACCTAACCCAATATTATCAGCCACCTGAAAAGGTCCGAGCCATAGATTTTGAAACTTAGAATGTTTTACTTCAGGCTCGTTTGCTCTGTCCCACTTCAGGACTAGGTATCTTACTTCAAAATTATTCTCTTTAGCCTTATGCTTATCAAACCATATTTTAACTATCTGTTGGTGGGCTATGAATTTTTATTTATCTTTCTCCCTTTCTTCTTCTAACATGAGTAGGGTGTAAATTCTTCGTTGTAAGGTTGATGAGGGATCCCCCCTAGACTCCTAATCAAGTTGAAGAGATGGGAGATATAACCCGTTTGGGGGAATGGTTTCATGTCCATAAACTAGAAAGTATGGGGAATTCCCTATAGCTTTCTTGGGTGTAACTCTATCTGCCCATAAAGCGTTATGGAGTAGATTATGCCAATTCCTATGCTTGTCTGCAACTGTTTTCTTCAATATCCTCACTACGTTATTATTAGTTGATTATGCCACTATGTTTCCCTGTGGATAATAGTTTGCAGAGTATCTAATTATAATTCATTTGTCTAAGGAAAACTCTGTTAATAAGGTGGAAGAAAAATAAGTTGCAATATCAAACACAAGGACAGAAGGGACATCGAACCTTGTGATTAGTTGTTGTTCTATGAATTGGATTACCACCTTGTCATTTACATGAGTCAGAGGAATGGTCTCTGACCATTTTGTGAATAAATCAGTGGCAGTAAGTATATACTTATGTTGTTTTGAAGAAATTGGTGTAATTTCTCCTATGATATCTAACCCCCATTACTCAAAAGGACTAGAAACGGTCACCGGTTGGAGTGGGATCGTTTCTCTCTTCTCTCTCCCAGCGAATATTTGACAAGTTTTATAGTTTCTAGCATGTGTGTAAGCGTCCTTGAACAAAGTGGGCCAATAATAACTAGCTCTTAGTATCTTATGAGCGGTAGTGTCTCCTGCAAAATGTCCCCCAGCAGGGCCATCATGGAGCTCCTTTAGAACTTTATCTGCATCTTCACATTCGAAGCATCTCAAAAGCACCCCATCATAATTAACCCGGAAGAGTACGGACTTTATGAGGCAATATTGTGCAGATTTTAACTTGAGAGCTCTCCTTTCCTAGGGTTGAGGTTTTCTAGACAAGTCCCATGGTGTAGGAGATAATTCAATTTCTCATACGAAGACTCTCATCCTGGAGAAATGTATGAAGATTCTCCACACCATAATACCATTTCATTCTCCCATCAGGGGTCTTCATTTACTTGGTCTTCATTTAGTAGGTTTTATATCTAGATCAAATTCTTGAACTACTACGATCCAATTTCCTCTTCTTTCCCCCATCTCCTATTGAGTAAATAGGGATCGAACTGTAGGGTGAGGCACAATTACTTTGGTGTGGTTTTTGAGGATGTAAGATCTAAAATGTTTTACTGTCTTATAAACCACATAAGCTTTTGTATCTATAGCAGGATAGTTAAGTTCAGCACCTTGGAGGTTAGTGCTCATGAACGATACCGAGGCTTCATTTTTTTCATCATCCGTCCGAGTTAATATTGAGGCTAATGATTGGTCGAAAGAGAAAGTATAGAGGAAGCAATTTGTGTTGAAATAGGGACTTCCCAGTACTGGGGCTTGCGAGATTGCAGTTTTAATATTGTCGAAATCCTTCTTCCATTCATCATCCCACTTAAACTCAGCATTCTTACGAATCATTTTTTGTAGGGCTTTGATAGTCTCCGCGAAATTGGGAGTGAACTTTCTCACAAAATTGATTTTCTCGAAGAACGACTGCATAGCCTTCTTGTTGTGAGGCAACGGAAGCTGAGCTATAGCCTTCATTCTTTCTGGGTCTATGTGAATGCCTTCTTGAGATATGATGTGTCCCAACAATTTACCTTCCTCTACGTCGAAAATAGTTTTCTTAGGGTTTAAGGATATTGCGGTCGATGTTTATTTCCCTTAACACCTGGATGTCATGCTCTTCAGTGTCTCAGCCCTTTTGCACCATGCTGATATACTTGATTCTTTCCACGGCCTGTTGTACTTTCTCATACCACCTCTCCATATCTTTTGATGTCGCAAATGCCATGAGGGTATCTTCCTGAAGCACGGTTATCCTTATAGTGAATAGGTGTCGTTCATCTGTGAACTTGCTATAGGCCTCCTTGAATTTTATCCTTAGGTACATCATGGCCTGTGTGGTGTCCTGATAGTACTTAGCCAAGTGGCGCGGATGTTTTAGTTCCTTCAGGGCAGTGGCTAGCTCCTCTTCATCTCTTTTAGTTTTGTCCAGGGTGGCATCTGTGATTTCCATCCCTGGACCGATGAGTTCGGACATATTAGCATGTTCTGTGTTGATCAGTTGTTCCTCTGTAGTGATGAGGATGGAGAGATCTAAATTGATCCTCCTCTTCTTGGTGGTCCTCTGGATGATAGCCTTCATTTTCCTATCATACGATATGGCATGTATGTCGGCTACTTCGTCCATAGGTTTGTTGGCATGTTTTCAATCAGATGTTCTTGTCATTGATGGCAAGATCAGAGTATGCAGCGATGGAAAAATAGGGACAACGTAAGTTTAGAAGAGATAGTGCAGAGGTGCACGAAGAGTGCAAGAGTGTGCTTGTTTATTTGATGGAAAACAGGCATGCAAAGAAGATCAACAGCGGAGGGATAATTGCATGGAAAGATCAGAAGCGTAAACTCCATTTTGGAGTTTCGGATATCAGGCATTGGAGGAGTCAAGGAAGCAACTCACGACAGAATGTCGAAACGGTGAAATGAAAAATGCCGGAATACGTTGATCCAACTCCATTTCGGAGTTTCGGATACCGGGAGATTGAGAAGTCAAGAGTTGAGACTCTTCAACACAGGAGTCTCGAAGTTGCGAAATACGAAATCCCGAAAGAGGCACATCAACAAGAGTTTTACGGACTAGGAAATAACTCCATTTCGGAGTCCCAGATATCAGGACTTGAAGTGTCAAAACACTTCACCACAGGAGTCCCGGTATCGCGAAATGAGAAACGTCGAAATCCCGAAAGCAGGAGACAGTTCCAGATACCGGGAGTTGAAGTGTCAAAACACTTCACCACAGGAGTCTCGGAATCGCGAAATGCGTAACGCCAAAATCCCAGAAGAAGGAGGACGATTTCGGATATCGGGATTTGGGGATGTCAAGGCCTCTTACTATAGGAGTCCCAAAGTCACGAAACCTGAAGTCGGGAAATGCGAAATCTCGAAATGTCAAAGACTCCATACCAGAGGTTCGGATACCAGGAGTTGGTGTTGTCAAGAACTCTCACGTCAAGAATGCCAAAATCGTGATGTGTGAAATCACAAAGAGATACGGACCGTCGAATCATCTAGGGTGTGGACCGTTGATCCGACTCCATTTCGGAGCTTCGGATATTGGGAGTTGGAAGAGTCAAGTGACGAGACTCTTCATCACAAGAATCGCAAAAGGTTGAAATGAGAAATGCCAAAATGATCGGAGCTAGTGAAACCAAGCTCCATTTCGGAGCTTCGGATACCGGGACATGGAGCATCAAGAACTCATCGCCACAGGAACACCGAAGTGTTGAAAAGAGAAATCATGAAAGCACTATATGGATAAGCGCTTGGTCACCTCTCGTAGTCACATGGTCGAAGAGCTGTAGAGAAAAGCTTGAAGTGGCAAGATCCTTTTTCAGAGTTTTGGTGATCGCGACTTGGAGAGAGTCGAGAAGCCTCACAACAGGATTGTTGAATTGCCGAAATGTCGAAATGAAAAACACGTTTTGGCTCAGCCTATGGTCACAGCCATTGGTCACATCGGCATAAGATGGAGGAAGAGCTAGTGAAGACAAGCTCCATTTTGAAGTTTCGGGGATCGGGACATGGAGAGTAATGAAATCTTCACCACGGGGATCCCGAAATGCCGAAGTGTGAAATGGAAAAATGAATGCAAGATTCAATGAAGTCAATTCAATGGTGCAGATGAATTTGAATAAGATCAGATGGCTACTGTTTCACTTCACAGTGTAACTGCTAGAAACAAATGATGGTTTCTGCCAGAGGATGATCTCGTCTATTGAAGAGAAGACAAAGAGTCTCAACTGCCAGAGAAGCTGAGGAATCTCGAGATAACACCCAGTGATGATGGATGTGGGAGTGAAACCTCCAGAGAAGCTGAATATTTTCCATGATGATCAGGTAGAGCACTTGACATGGATAGAGCATGCAGAAGCATGGCGAGAGAGCATGCACAAGGAGGACAGAGACTATAAGTATGCAGAAAAAAGAAGAGATCGGGGTTGTTGTTGTTGTGAGGGATTGAGGTGCGAAGAAGGAGTCATAGCGTAGCAGCAGAAATGCACAGAAGGGGAATGGTGCATTGAAGAGACATGGCGCAGAGAGCATAAAAGGAAAAAGAACAGAAAGCGCAAGGAGTGTGCAGAATACGCTAATGTAGACAGAGCAGCGCAGTGTAGCAGAATAGTGATGTGACTGGTAATCCATTGAAGAACTTTATATCGCTGTAATAAGTCTTAATAGAAAATATTTACATTTTAGGGTGGTAGGGAGGTTCTAGGGAGGACTGTTGTCCTCAGAGGTTCAAGTGGGTGCTTGAACAAAGGGAGTTGTATCTTCTATCTGGTTGCAGCAAGAGAAACCAGGGTGGCAGGGTGGTGCAAGGGAGAACTTTTGTTCTCTATTATACAGGTTGGTGCCTGTGTGACTGGAAGTTGATGCTTCCATCCAGTTGGTGCTAGAACACTTAGGGAGTGGGTGCTTCCTTCTAGTGGGTGCTAGAGAAACCAAGGAGTTGGTGCTTCCTTCTAGTTGGTGCTAGAGAAACCAGAGAGTTGGTGCTCTCAGCAAGTAGCAACTTGCAAAATAGAGGTTGCAACCTTATTATGAGTTGGTGCTCATATGTATGATAATGTAAAGAATGTAAATATTACTTATCATATAAAGAAGAAGAGGTTTTTACCCTCTATGGGTTTCCTCAGGAAATATCTGTCTCTGTGTATCTCATATGTGTGACTGATGTTGAAAGTGCTATTACTTATTTCCCTGCATTATTGTGATTGTCATTGAGTACTTTCTGAAGAGTTTAAAATAAGCATAATTGTTTAAGCACGGTAACAACTAATTCACCCCCCCTCTCAGTTTTCCAACAATTGGTATCAGAGCGGGCCCCTTTTATCTAAGGGTAGATCCTAGAGCTTAAACATGTCAAGCCATGAAGGAAATTCAACCAATAAGGCCCCTCTGTTCAATGGAACAAATTTTTCCTTCTAGAAAGTGAGAATGAGAACCTACATAATGGATTTAGGAGCAGATGTCTGGGATGTGGTAGATATTGGCTATGTAAAGCCAATTGTACTAGCTAATAAGGATGACAAGCTAGAATTTAGCTTCAACACTAAGGCTATGAATGCTATCTTGAGTGGGCTTGCAGAAGCAGATTTCGTAAAAGTTATGCACCTAGGAAATGCCAAAGAAATGTGGGACAAACTCATTAGCAGTTATGAAGGTAATAAGAAGGTAAAGGACGCCAAGCTTCAAACGTACAGAATACAGTTTGAACAGCTGAAGATGAAGGAAGATGAAATTGTTGGAAAATAATTTCTGAGAGTAGAAGAAATGGTAAATGCAATGAAAGCACTTGGTGAAAAAATTGACGAACCTTCTTTAGTTCAGAAAATCTTGAGATCTCTCCCAGATAGGTTCAACCCGAAGGTCTCTGCTATAGAAGAAATTAATGATATAAAAACCTTGGAGTTTGATCAACTTCTAGGAACATAGACTGCGTATGAAATGAGAATAGTTAAAGATAAACCCACCTCCAGAGAAGCATCATTTAAAGCAGACAAGAATGAGGATTCTGAGCCCGATGAAATTGAAGAAAAATTTGTGAAGAGACTGAAGAAGGGATCAGGCAAATACAAAGGTAAATTGCCTTTCAAATGCTTCAATTGTGGTAGGATAGGTCATTTTGCAAATAAATGTCCCCACAAAGGAAAGGATCATACATGTGATGATGAGGAGAAGTACAAACACARAAATTTCTTTAAAGAGAATAACTTTAAGAAGAAAAGTCTTTGCGTAAACAATGATGATGATCCTTCAGATGATGAAGACAATGACTCCTCTATTGAAGATAAACTAAATGACTTCATACTTATGGCCAAAGAGGATTATGATAATAAAAGCACAGGAAGTGATGCTAATGAAGAAGAAGTTGTGGTTGACATGGAAGGAGAACTTATCAGTGCGCTGGAAGAGATTGACAGACTAAGAATTAAGAATAGAAAGCAAAGACAATTGTTGATACAGTTCAAGAAAGATAGTAAAGAACCTGATGAATACCTTGTCCTACTAAAAGTGGAATTAGAAGAGGCAAAGAAAATTGAATACATTCTGAAACGACAGTTATCAGAAAAGAAGGCAAGATGTGAAGCCTTCGAACAAGAAGTAGTACGAACTAGGAAAGAGATGGAGAAGTTTCATGCCTTGTATAATCAGAATCTGTCAAGTATCAAAGCCTTAGACGGATTAGCCACCATTCTGAATCAGCAAAGGAATCCAAAGTTGAAAACTGGTTTGGGTTATGAAGAGGGATCAAGTAGTGGTAAGCCAAGAAATGAAGAACCCATCAAGTTTGTCAATTCTACAACCAATGACAACAACAAACCTGCAGAGACAAAGGAAGACAATCAGCCGCCCAGGACAAGTAAATAAAAAGGTTCTAGGATTGAATCTGTAGAACAAATAAATAATGCGCTCCCTACTGAAAGACATCATCAACATGGAAGAAATCAATTTTCTCAAAGAAGACAACCATCTTTCAGGTACAAAGAAATTTTCTATGGCTATTGTTTCTATTGTTCTAACTTTGGTCACAAAGTTGTAAATTGTTCCTTAAGAATTAGACATGAACAATTGAGATTTCAAATGAATAAATACTTTCCACAACAAAGAATAATACAGCCAAGTAACAAACCTTCACAGATTGCAAATTTCCAAATGAAGTCTAGGGACATGCAACTAAGGAGGTCAAGAAACAATCAACAGTCAATGAGTAGACAACGATGCAAAAATAATTTTAACCTATTGAACAATGAGATTGAATGCTACATCTATCATAACTATGGACATAAATCTGTTGACTGTCGATTAAGAAACTATGAACCAAATTTGAATTTCCCTGCTGAAAATGTCATGGTTTGGAAGAAGAAAGAAAGTGACAAGTGTGGATTAGTGTTGTCAGCTCAAAGAAAAATGAACCTTTGGTATATAGATAGTGGATGCTCCAAACATATGACGGGAGACAAAGGTAAGTTTCTATCTCTAAGTGAAAGCAAATCAGGAAACGTAACCTTTGGAAATGATGCTCCAGGTAAAATAAAGGGTAAAGGGATGGTGAGTTTAA
>ML778804.1:476412-510046 GCA_009831015.1 Picea engelmannii | reverse complement strand
TTCAAATTCCTTCTATAGATGATTTTTCCCCAGAATATCTTACAGAACTGCATGAAGACACAATCCTTGACAGGAGAATGAGAACTTCAAAACAAGGAAATGTGGAATATCTTCGAGTTGGTCTTAAAGGCACAAATCCAAGCAAGGCCAAGTGGATTGAGGTTGGAAAGGTGAGGGAACTATACCCTCATCTTCAGATAGACTGAAAATAGTCTTTTGGAGGTCCAAAAGATTTCCAATGGGGAGGTGTGATCCAGGGGATCAAATTTTGCTCAAAATTTAAAGTGCTCGGAATCACTTCAAATCGAACGAGAGCGTAGGCCTCATCATCACGAACCCAACCCAACTCGTTTGGGTTCAAACGGACGTCGGATGAGAGAGATATCGCGTTCTGTTCACAACGACAAATAGGCAAAAAAAATGTGTTGACTGTACAGTCCGTACGGATGCTGACGTGGCAGTCCGTACGAAACGTGGTAGGGTTGTACAACATGTGGCAGATCTGAGTGGTGGACAGTTGGCAGTTAAGTGGATGAATGAACTTTTGACACGTGGCCCACTCAGTCGCCGCCACGTGTCACCCTGGCATTGGCTTAAAACTTATGTTGTGGGTCGGATTCGACCCCGCGACCTCCGGGCAGGGGTAACACTTTGGGAAGGGATGCCCAACCGGCGCGCCACTATTTGGTTCTTATAATATATATGGCAAACATTTGATTTGAATTGAAATGTATTGTATGTTGGGCGCGGACCGGGTCGGGGCTTAGCCCCGGCCCCCGATCCCATGTGTATACAATGTAACCATCGTTATCATATGCGCGCCCTCCGACCATTTATGGTATAGCCTTTTCATATGATTTTTCAGTCATATGTGTATACGATGTGACCACGGGCATGCCTTTTCTAACCGTTTAAAACTTTATCCCTTTATATATATGTGTGCGGTCGTATGGCGCTTCATATGCCCACGGGCCTTTGGCGGTTAAGGGCCAGCGCGTAACCATTCTACAGTTTGTACCGGTTGTGTGGTTGTGCCCAGTGTTGGGTTTTAACGCATAAAAATGTGTGGGGGCTAGGTTGAGGGAACGGGGGTGCATTTTGGCGATCCAGAAACAACAAGTTTGAAGGGGAACTTCCAGGAAGCCTATCTTCTTCAATTTTTGGCCAAACGAGGTGCCAAAAAAGCCCAGCTAGGGGTTTTTGGACGTTCTGAAGCCATTGTAGCCATCTATTTGGAATTTTGAGCATTTTAAAGCACATATTTGATAACTTTGAGCAAATAATACAAAAGATCCATTGGAAGCTGGACCAGGAGATGTAGCCCAAGAGAGGGGTGAACTTCTTTATCATTTGTTGTGTTATGTGTTTTCTGTTCACTATTTATTGTTGTTGTTTATATGCATCTTGAATGAGTAATTTATATAAAAATGTGTTGAAAAATTGATCCATTTTCATTTTAACACATGAATTAAATCTTGCAAATAATTTCAAGAATACAAGTCTTCTTCATTTTTAGATCAGCGCAACAGCAGAAATGCACAAAAGGGGAATGGTGCATTGAAGAGACATGGCACAGAGAGCATAAAAGGAAAAAGAACAGAAAGCGCAAGGAGTGTGTAGAAGACACTGATGCAGACAGAGCAGCGCAGTGTAGCAGAACAGTGATGTGACTGGTAAGCCATTGAAGAACTTTATATCAATGTAATAAGTCTTAATAGCAAAGATTTACATTTCAGGGTGGTAGGGAGGTGCTAGGGAGGACTGTTGTCCTCATAGGTTCAAGTGGGTGCTTGAACAAAGGGAGTTGTATCTTCCATCTGGTTGCAGCCAGAGAAACCAGGGTGGTAGGGTGGTGCAAGGGAGAACTGTTGTTCTCTGTTATACAGGTTGGTGCATGTGTGACTCTAAGTTGGTGCTTCCATCCAGTTGGTGTTGGAACACTTAGGGAGTGGGTGCTTCCTTCTAGTGGGTGTTAGAGAAACCAGGGAGTTGGTGCTTCCTTCTAGTTGGTGCTAGAGAAACCAGGGAGTTGGTGCTTCCTTCTAGTTGGTGCTAGAGAAACCAAAGAGTTGGTGCTCTCAGCAAGTAGCAGCTTGCAAAACAGAGGTTGCAACCTTATTATGAGTTGGTGCTCATATGTATGATAATGTAAAGAATCTAAAGATTACTTATCATATAAAGAAGAAGAGGTTTTTACCCTCTATGGGTTTCCTTAGGAAATATCTCTCTCTGTGTATCTCATATGTGTGACTGATGTTGAAAGTGCTATTACTTATTTCCCTGCATTATTGTGAGTATCACTGAGTACTTTCTAAAGAGTTTAAAATAAGCATAATTGTTTAAGAATGGTAAAAACCGATTCACTCCCCCTCTCAGTTGTCCAACAATCAGGGATTTGTTGATCTCCCTAGGTGAGTGTATTTCTCATACTTCTGATGGTATATACTTGTTCCAGACTGGGTTCTTGAGTTTATTTCCTGTTCTCTGAAGGCTCGGCTTCTGTCTGTCGCTCATCGAGGGTTTGAGTACTGATTGAAATAGAGGCGTCGAGGATAGACTCGATACTTACTTGTTCATCGGTCATTGAGACACCTCTTTCCCATTGTTGAGCTCCTTACTTTGTCTTGTCCGACCCCGGCTCATCCTTCGGACTGTCTGCTTGGGTCTCCGACGCATCAGGCAGCTTAGTGTCTAGGACACTCTTGGATTCTTGTTGTTTCTGTGGAACCTCCTGAATTTGGGCATCGAGAACAGGGGAAGATGTCTTCTCTGGTCCCTTTTCTTATTCGATATGCACAGGAGTCCCGAGAGATACTTCTAGGTTCTCATCATCGTCATATATCTTTATCATCTCACTTAAGAGTTTTGACACACCAGTCCTCTATGATGCTTCGACAATCCCTGGCTGAGCCGAAATGCCTGTCAGCGATCTGTCTGGTGGCATTGTGAATTTAGGGTTGTCTAACCCAGTAATTTCATCAAGGTCTATGAATTCAGGACCGCTCGATCCCGTCTAGTTCTCACCCGGGTTGTCGGCAGGGAGCCTTGTCATTTTTATGATGTATGGATCATCTTGCAACTGGTCAGTGATCTTTTTTCATGTTCTAACATGAGTAACCCCCTCTCCTTCATGTCCTAATCCTTGAGGGAACTTCTATATTGCACCGGGGTTACCAAGGGAATCTTTGTTGCTTCAGCCACTAACCAAGGGGCTTTTTCTACTTCGGTCGCGATCATTTCTTCCTTGGCCCTAAGGGCCTATTGACCTGGTTGCTCTAGGATCGTCATATGTTCATCCAAGCTCATAGATATGAACCTGGTCATATTTGGGTCGGACATCCTTGCAATGACTTCATCCCAATCCTGAGCATTTTCCGTGAAGACCTCATCTTTGAATTTATCATGGGCATAAGGCCAACTGGACGATACATGGGATGCATGTTTCAAGACTAGACCCTTTAGGTCATCTTTTCAGAAATGGTTGGTTTGGAATCAGAGCTATGATTGACTTAGTCCTTCTTGCTTAGCTTGGGCGGTGTCTTTTACTAGGTAGAAACCTATATGGAATCCATAAGGTATAAATGTTTGTTTCTTGTCTTTCACCAGGGTAGCGTTGTAGCCTTGTAGGATAGTTTGGTAGCATATTTCCCCTACCACTAGTTGATCAAGAACATGCACGGGTAAAAGGTGTGGTGCTTTTGTGGCTCCAAAAACTCTGATATAGGTATCGCGCTCACCCAGATACCAGTGGCTAACCTTTGATATCATCTTTTTGGCCGCAGCAGATAGTCTTGGACATTCTCTCTTAAAAAGAATAAAATGAATTTGTGCGATGAATTCATCGTAGATGAGAGAGTATGATGTTTTGTACCTATTCTCCCATAAAATGTTGAAGTAAACGTGGATCGGGAGTTTTGAGGCATGCCATCTCAAATTCATGTCGACAAAGACATTTCTGGCACACATGATGTCCAGTAAATACGAAGCCATGTAAAAGGATGGGGTTTCTCCTTCTTTCGGTGTCTGAGCCTGTTGTATGCAAATGCTCAGTTGTTTTGAAATGATGGCTCCCCAGTTGAAATATCTTCCGAAAATGGCCACTATGTAAGCTAGAGGCATCCATGCCTCTGAAAACTTGAAACAGTCTTTCTCCCCATATGAACGGCAGATGAGTTCCATTAGATAGATATACGGCTCCCTTAAGTTAGTCGTCTGGTACCAGTCAAAGGTCTGATTGGTGTATTTTTTATCTTCTCTCCACCACGAATCCATCACCCAGCCAGTGTCATGGTGCTTGTATAAGTTTACAACGAAGTCGGTGTTTAGTCACTCCTTCGAGTCTCTAAGATTTTAATAACTATGCACCTCTACCGAAGGAAAACCCCGACACACTAGTCATTGACGTCGTTAATCAAACATTTTTGTGTGTCTGTGTGGTCGATGAGCCACTTTAGGATTTCTATGCAGGGAAAAAATGGAGTTTTTCTTGCCACCATGTGCAAGTATGATCTTCGAATGTTTGGAAAAACTCCATCATCAAGCTTCCTCATATCGGGGTCGTTGTGCGGGATATATTCTGGGAATTCTTCCCGACTGATTTTCTTGAAGATTTCTCCCCAGTGTAGGAGTGCTACCTTGGTCCCTGTGCTTGCTTCTGTGTCTCCAAAGGCCGGAGGTTGAGTGAAAACCTTCTTGGTGGATGTCTTGATGACTAGTTCTGGCCTTGGAGCAAATTCTAATTGTTTTGTGGATGTTGGGGAAGAGCCTTCTCCCACTTCAGGTTCCTATATCTTCGATGCTCTCGGAGATAGCTTGGTGGTTGGTTTTCTTGGAGGCATTATTCCTGCAATTGAAACAATCCTTTAGGGTTGGTGTACAAAGAAACATTGGATAATAATGTATATATATGAAGTGAAAACACAAAAAATCCATACTGGCACATACCTGAAACGTTTGCTAAACCTTGAAGTTTGATACTCACAGAATCTCGGAAGCTTTTGAATCGCTCCTCTTGCTCCTCTGGATTCTCTGAAACTCCTTTGTGCACAGAATGGTCTCGTTTACAATGGATCAAGATAATTTAAATGGGGAAGAACTTACCAGTCGTATCAACCAATTAATTCGGGTGATGAGTGAAATTCAAACAAATTTGTCATTGAATCTCTGCAAATTTAATTCATCGTGGGTTGACGGTGGAAGCGTGGAGGGTGAATTGTTCTATCGGTAAATTAAAACGGTCCTTTTGATTTTCACACGAAGTAGCAACTAATGCGAGATTTGGAATTAATTAGTCCCTTAAATGCTCTGAATCTAAATGTATCTAGCACTAAAATGTCCCATCGTGTCACTTTCCTAGTGGGCAAAACGGGGATCAACGATGTGTTATGGGTGTTTTTGTTGATATCCTTCTACAAAAACCCTCCGACGTCGATCGATTTCATCGTACGGTACTGACGTGGCAAAACTAGCTTGGGAAACATGGAAATGGAAGTCGGTGACTTAACTCGCGAGTATTAGTCGGAGTCAGGACTTTCCTCCATTTGTGCATTCTTAAACTAAACATGGGATCACCGATGTCGAAAAGGTGTCGGGGATCGGCGATCATGGGTAAACCTATCATGTATTTTCCTTTGGGTTAGCATCTTCGAAAAATTGCCAATGCCGAAAAGTTTCGGAAGTCGACGATCGGAGAAAAACTTTTAGCGTGGTCTGAATGTTCGTCGCGATTTGGTCTTCTCTGATTTTGCTAAGCGCGTTGGGTGTCAGCTATCGGAAATATTATTTCTTTCTTTTTTAACGTTTACTCTCTTCGCCTTTTACCGAGGCCGAAGGGGATCGGATATCAGCGATATCCTATGTGATGTTTGTCGCGAAATAAAACTTCATTTTGCCGATGCTGATGAAGATCGACGCTCGGCGACTGTAGTATTTTTTCAAGTGATTTTATTTCATCTTTTAATTCCTTTCAATGTCGAATTATGGGCGCATCGGGTGAAATGTTTTGGCTGTTGATTATTTATTTAAAAGTTAAGCCTTTTAAGTCATGGGTTTTCATAGATTCAAGCAAACTTTGAAAGACTTAATGAGAGTCAAGATGATAAGCAAGGGAAACATTTTCACAATGAAGTAGAATTCGTCAGTGCAAAAGATCAAGTGGTACCCAAAAAGTAAATTTTGACATAGGCTTTTTAGGCTATGTTGAGTGCTCAACAGACCCCAACATCATTTGCATCCCTATGCATACATTCTCACTCCATAAGGAGTGAGGGATATTATTACATGAGTTAAGGGATACAAACAAACATTATGTGGCATTCATGCCATGAACAATAGTACAACCTCATAGTGATTATATTGTCCTATATAGTTATAAATCTTCATCATTCAAGCATTAAATAAACCAATGTTTTCATGATTTTGATTCAAATAATATCATATCTCTACATAGTTCTAAACACCTTCCTTTCATGCACTCAAATTGCAATTATAATCCCCAATCGAACTTACTTCCTCAAATTGGAGATATGGTGGCAATCACACTGAAAGCATTTAGACCTTAATTATTGAATAGTTCATCTCAGTCCAGAAGCATATTAACCCATCAAGAACTAAATATTTCATCATTAGGTTTAAAAAAAATCATTCATTCACAATTTAACTACAACATCACTTGAGCCCAAAACATTCAATTGATAACTTTACAACCACCCAAAATGAAATCATTCATACTTTGTCAATAACAAAAATTGAGCCTATCATACTCAAGCAATGCACCCCTCAATCAAGTGCTAAATTAGACAAACCATTAATCTAATGGATTTCATAACTCAAGTCATGTCATTGTTGTAGCATGAACTTAAGGGAAAAGTGACTCAATGAGACACATGATAACTCAATGCAATAAATCCCAAATGCACATCTTCTTATTAGCAAGGAAACCTCATAATTTAACCATGCAAGCATTTCTCGTATTCTCAACATGAAAATATAAACTAATAGCCCAAATTTAAAGAAATTGTCTATTTGCAATGAATGCCTAACCAATTCACTCAGGGTGAGAAATTTTCCACCCAATCGTAGGCTCAGCTACACATTTCCTTCTACAATTGGCCACCCCCTAGCTAGACCATGATATCACTAGAGTGAATTTTAGGAAAATCTCTCAGCTGGTATGGGTAATTTAGAAACTTATTTGTGATGTTTTGTTCCCAAGAATAGCCTCAGCAAGGAGTGATTTAGTATTCTATTTGTTCCCGTAGACTATAGTCAGGAAAAAACAAGGAACAAAGGGAGAAATAAGGGTGAATAAATGGCTAGACGATGAATTAAGCCAAAAAGCATAGGAAAAGTCACTTAAGCCAAAGTCAATGGAGAAATAGAAGAAAAAGGTGTTAAGGGGGGACTTAATTAATTAATCACATTCGACTTAGGAGGAAAGGCACCTAGCTTAAGTGATGTCAACGAAAAATTATATAGGGGGAGGTATAAGAAGAGGAATTCGACCTAATTCCTTATTATGTTATGATTTTGATTTGAGAATGGGTTCGAGAGGAGGAAGTCAACCTCTTAAATGTTTTGTGGATTTTTGGAGGAAAACACCACCGAGATCAGTTTTTTTGTTGGAATACACACCTTAGCCTATCAGAGATACCATCCAGGTATTTCATCGTGCTAGATCCATATTCAGTAGACCCAGTTCAAAGATTGTGCATTGCAGCCAATGAGGGTGCAAGGGTTAGAGATAGTTTTGTGTAGATGGATGAGATCATGTCATATATTTCCATTTCCTTCTGACCTAGTTGAGAGGGAGCTAGGGCGCTTCTTTTGAGATATCACTCATCAGTTTTTGACAGATGAATCTCCTAGTGGGATGAAGGAAGATGGTAAGTGTGTAGCACTTGGGGAAGTACAGTGAGGGTTCCATAGAGCTCACCGAGACAGATCCAGAGAAACCCTCCCAACCCAGTATAGAGAATATTAGGTCGCTTAGTTTGAGCCATACATCGCTAGATCTCGACGGTGGAATCATTGGGGCGCACCAGTTATCCAAGAGGGAAGAAAACCCCCAGGGGGTCCCATCTGAGGTTCAGCTTTATCAGTAGTGGGTCGATATTCAGTCTGACAGTCACTAGGAGGAGTTGTGAGGTCAGGGTGCATCATTTGGGATAGTTTCTAGGCAGGTCAGATGAGTATTTGCAGCAAGGCAAACCTTCCATACATTTGCAGCACTTGTCGTAAGTATCTGAGATTGCACCCAGCAAATTTTTGCATGCATGTTGTCGATTCTTCCCGATCTTTTGTAAACAAGTATTTCTTGTTGTTTTGGATTTCATTCTAGTGATAATCAACTCTTATGAGATACATCTTATGAGTATTTCCTATATTTCCTACATGCACATTGTATTTCCTGTTATTTTCCATAATACATGCTATTGAGTTGTGTTGGTTCCTTTATTTCCCATGCATCATATATTCTTCTCAAACACTTATTTATATGACACACACATGAAAAATAACCAAGCATGTTAAACAAGTAACTAAAATGCATACAGAAACCTCGATAGTATCATATCTGAGATCTAAGACATCGGTTTCAGTAGAGTCTATCCAGATCCATTAGATTGGGTATATTTCATTGGTATCAGAGCCTTATTCATGCCAGCCTGTGAAGAAGTGCTTTCTAATGACCCCATGATTCTGAGAACATGTGCAGAATACCTAGAGGGATGAGGATACATTGGGGATGAGTACATTCAGTACCGCAGAGGACATAGTAGCGATAGAAGAGACAGGAACAAAAAGGACTACACTCCCTTCCACACTCAGTCAGATACAGAGCCAGAAATAGAGGACAGGGATCACATCAGTTCCGACACAGAGGAATACATAGAGAGGACTATGGGTGACAGGAGTGAGACACTATAGGGTGGGGGTAAAGGCCTCGAGACACATTCTAATAGTACGTGGGCCATCTTGAATGACCTAGCTAGAGGATAGCAGGATATGATTGTAATATCCCAAGGCTGAGCCTCGGTTGTAATTATGGATGTAGCATGTTTTGTAGGCTGGTGAGCCAAGTAGTTATAAGTTGGTAGATTTATGTGTTTATTAGGCCAGAGAGCCTAGATGCTAAGGCTAGTGTGCCTGATTTAGTAAATGTAATTATGCATATTATTAATAAAATACATTGCTGTGTGTAGACCAACCGCGAAGAAAGAGTTATGGGGGACTAAGCTCCACTGGGTAGGGAAAGGGATGGAGTTGGGAGTCTAGGAAAGAGGGGCTAAGCTTGAGGGATTAACACAAGGGAATATTATAATGTATTTACTGAAAAATACTAAAGTTGGGAAATAAACCTAGTTATCCTAAGTTCCTTTGGGGAGGGGAACAAACTCCAAGTGGAGAGGAACAAGCTCCTGGAGAGCCAAGTGTCAACCAGGAGGCATGCAGATTTATGTGGGAATTACCACTATTGTGGGGGTTCGCACTCACCATTCGATCTCTCTGAGGATTTGACATTCAGACCATTATCACGATTTCGGACCAGGTTAGCCATCCATTACCTCGATTGACCAGCGCACCCAGCAAGCACACAGTAACCATGGAACTCCATTATGGAATTCTTGAAACACCTCGAACCTTTGCAACAAGATCAAATTGATACCCTCGTTGTACCTGCACATGCGGGTTTCCTGCGTATTGTCCTGTCAGTACCATTCCCCACGTCCAGTTTATGTTGTTGTCATCACCATGCCCATGTGTTGAGGAGCGAGAGTGAAGAAGTTGGTGGTCAAGCCTGTAAGCAAATATCTCCAGGAGAGAGAGTGTGCTGAGGAAGTGAGCTATCCTGGAGGAAGTCCAGTAGCATCTACAGAGCTATGAGAATTCTTGATCCAACTTATTGTTGAATCCCTATAAAGGTAGGTGTAGCAGTCGATGGACTGTGTGAAAGTGAAGGTGTACACTCTTAGGGTGGAACATGCATGTGGGGAATGAGAGCATGTGAGTTGTGGGTGTAAGTGGCTCCTTGGAGGAAATCCTTTCTGTTGTACTGTGCAACTTCCTAATTTCCTTTCTTATCCTAGGAATCCCTTGCCCTGTGGATTTTAGTCCCAGCTCGGGGTGACCCAATACTGAGAACTCTGAGAATTCTTGATCCAGTAGCAGCTACAGATGATCCGAAATCGGATCCAGAAGCCTGACAGGGCTTGAAAAATGCTCAAAAATGAAAGTGCTCATAATATGACGAAACCAATGCCATTGCGTCTGTCTCGTCTTCCCGATTCTGACCGTATATTTAATTTGTCAAACGGGCTCCATATGCGAAAGTTATCGCGTTCTGATCGGAAGCCCAAATAGGTAAAAAGTCAAAGGTCAACTGGTCAAAAAGTCAATGTTGATGACATCAGCATGCTGACTATGCAGGAGATGACGTGGCACTCTCTAGTTGATGGTGATTGGGCAGGTTTGCTGACAGGGCAGACATGTGGCAGGCAACTGGACCAGTCAATGGTTGACAAGTGGCATTTGTCCGTCGAATGGGAAAGTTCCATGTGGCCCAGTCATGGGCAGCCACGTGGCACCCAGTCATCAGTTGAAGTGGCATGTTAAAAAAATTGTTTTGGGGTCCATGGGATTTGAACCCATGACCACCACCAAACCCAACACCTTAAAAAATGGTCTTTGCCAATACACCAAATTATTTCTTATGTTATAAAACCCACATTATAACATATATTGCAAAGTATTGTATGGAGAGGGGCCAGCGCTTAGCCCTTTGGGCTAGCGCTTGGCCATATGAACCCATATGACCTTGTCAAGGGGGCACGCACTGGGCAAGAGGGGGCTTATGCCCAAATCTAACTATAAAGTGGGTTTTATAACCAATTTTTGGGTTTTAATGGTAATTAAGCCTATTTTTAATGGTTTTTTGGAGTTATTGGGTAGTTTTGGAGCCTTATTTTTTGGAGGAAGTTGGGGATGAGCAACCAACTTTCCCAGCTATATAACCTAGGCCTGTTTGCGGCATAGGAGGGCATTCAGAGCAAAATTATGCTGAGGAGAAGCCAAGCCAAATCCATTTTGCGGCAGAGAAGCTTTTGAGGAGGAGACGTTGTCGGACCATTTCTGGGAGCTCCGGACGTCCATTTTGCATGTCGTTTTCTTTGCATGGTTCTAGAGATCTAGAAGAAAATGACCAGATCAGTCTTGTATCCATTTGGCATTGTAGAGATGTACTTTTGAGATTTTGAACAGAAATAAAGAAGCCTCCCCCACAGAGAAAAGGCCCGGAGACGTAGGGAAAGTTGTGTCGAACTCCGTTATCAATCTGCGTGTTATGGTTTGTTGTTTATTCTTTCATTTCATATCTACATATGTGTATATGGCTGTCATAATTCCTCTTCTTTCCTCATTCTTTCGCTAAGTTTCTCAAATGGTTAATTAATGCATGCAAAATTAAAACTCAACCATAAGTCATTAAAAGATCTGGTGGATCAACAGAACTCTGAGAATTCCTTATCCATCATATTGTTGAAGCCCTGGAAAGGGAGATGTAGCAGCCAATGGACTATGTGACAGTGAAGGTGTACACTCCTGGGATGGAACAGGCATGTGGGGAATGAGAGTTTGTGAGTTGTGGGCGTATGTGGCTCCTTGGAGGAAATCCTTCATGTTGTACTATGTAACTTTTTGTTGTCCCTGCCTAGTTGTTGGCACAGGGGTAGACCCAGGGTTCAGCTCTAATGGCGCACCAACAAGACTTAACTACTATCCCTTTCAACAACACCTGCGAAGAAGATGTAGTCTCACCCGAAGTAGCAATAGGGGGTTGTGGGACACAGGTGTCTACAACCAGAGGAAATACAAAGTGGATCCAAAGAAACAACACACAACAACTTAGTTATTATTTATCTCCTTTAAGCCTATTGCACGAGATATATCTCAAATCTAACACAATGATGCAATAACAGAATAACAGAGGGAAAAAGAACACAACAATCACACGAAACAACAAGATATATGTGGTTCACCCTCTCCCTAGGGCTACGTCCACAGTACTATGTTTCTTGATATTATGGGAAAACATACAGTTCTATCTGTGCTCTTAGCTTGCAGATCTCTCTCTCTTTCTCTCCTCGCCCTGCGCACCCAGCTGCAGGGTTGATCTTCGCAGCTAGCTGAAGATCTTACAATACCAGAGTGCTCTCACACACAACACTTCTCTCACTCACAACAATAATCACTCGATATCACAACACAACTCTAGCCAATAACGAACAATGACCAACCTCAAACGAACCTTTCCTCACTCCTCTCTATATTTATTTATACATTACAATGACTCTCAGACAACCTTAGGTCGAAACCTAGGTTTCAAAACTCTAAATACCAAAACCCTAGGTGTCTAAAACCCTAGGTTCACTTTGACCCATGTTTTTTGGGCTTCGCCAACCTGTCTTTCCATCTTTCCCGCAAGGCACTCCAAAGAATCCATTGGTGGCTTTCTCCGCTTGCTGAATTGTCCACAATCTATCTTCCTTGATTATCTGTTCTCCTCGATATTCTCGTCCAACGGCTCATTTTCCCTTACTTTGCTCCTTATTTTTTTCTTATTTTACCACTTCAACCCAATCTCAGTCAATGTGCCTTCCGCGCAGTTCGGACTTCATCTTTTCTCTTCCTTTTTCTTTGCTTTCTTCCTTAATCCATAACCAAGGGCCAACAAGCCCCCAGCACTCACATGTGACTCATCCCGAGGCACTAAAGGTTTGAATCTTTTGTTTTACTTTGAATTCATACTGTGTGGAGTACCATGTTCTTTTTTCTCTGTCCCTCCCCTCTGTGTGCAGACTGTCATTTATGTGTCTGGTACCCAGTTTCAACTGCACATAGTACCTAGCCCCTTCTCCTTATGCTTTTATTGAGAGCTGTGAAGTAGTTGGTTGTCATAATAAAATTTCAATCAGCTCCCATTCACCAAACCTTCCTTCCATTCTCCGTTCAAAGTATTCAACTGCACATCTCCTCCTTCTGTAACATATGCAACCTCATATGGCCCCAACCAATGTGTCCTGAACTTCCCTGGATGCTTCATGAACTTATTGTCATATACCAATACCAGATCTCCTTGCTTGAAGGCTTTCTTCTTGATGTGTCTGTCATGGTAATCCTTCTCTCGTTCCTTCTGTACCTATTGATGGAATCCTGCAATAAATCTATCTTCCTCTAGTTTTACCAACTGTGCAAGCATGTTTTGAACAACGCCAGTGTCATCCATATCTGTAAATGTTGCAATTCTTAAGCTAGGAACTAAATATTCCATAGGTACTACTGCTTCTAGACCATAGACGAACTTAAATGGAGTCTTCATTGTTATCTTCTTGCAAGTGGTTCTATAGGCCCATAACATTGTTGGTACTCTCAAATCCCAATAATATATGTTCACACTGCAAATCTTCATCAACGTTGTCTCCAAGATCTTGTTGACAGCTTCGACTATACCATTCGTTTCGGGATGGTAAGGAGTGCTCTTCTGGTGGTGAACTTCATATTCCTGATTCAATGCTTCAATAGTCTTATTAATAAAATGTGTACCTTGATCACTCATAAGGATCTTCGGGCATCCAAACCTAGTTATGATATCATCAAATATGAATTACGCAGTTGTAGTTTCACTACAGTCTTTAACTGCTCTTGCTTCTTCTCATCTGGTCAAATATTTTGTCGCAATGATTATGTATCGAGCTCATGTGCACTTTCATGGTGGGTTGATAGGTCCCACGAAATCAATGGCCCATTTCTCAAATTCCTGTAAGGTTAGATGAGGTGTTAAAGGCATCTCATCCCTTCTTGAAGGTTTCCCAGCTCTTTGGCATACATCGCAGGCTTTGTATTACTCCTTAGCATCTTTGTGTAAAGTGGGCCACCAGAGGCCAGCTCTAAGAACCTTCTGCGTTGTTTATTTTCCTGCATAGTGTCCTCCTGTGATGCCTTCATGTGCTTCTGTCAGAATTAGTGGTCTTTCTGCCTCCATAACACATCTCCTCAAGATCTCATTAGGTCCCATCTTATATAGTTGTCCAGCTATAAGTGAAAAATCTACAGCACCAACTACCAGTTGTTTCTTCTGAATGATGGTATATTCGCAAGGTGCCTTGTTCATTCTCCCTGACTTGACCACAATCTCAAAATCATATTCTTGGAATAACAAAATACATATGCATATCCTTCCCCCAAACATTGGCTTGTTGACTAGGTATTTCAACGCAGAGTGATCAATGAACATCTTAAAGTGTCCTCCCAACAAGTAGTGATGAAACTTCTACAGTGCATACACCATGGCTAAACCTTCTCTCTCAGTGGTAGTGTAATTTATCTCAGTTGTTGAGAGATTCCTGCTAGAAAAGGCTAATGGATGGTCAATATCTCCTCCTCCTGGTTGTGCTAACACTGCTCCTAATGCAATAGATGATGCATCGACGTGCACATGGAATTCCTTACTCCAATCTGGGAAAACCAAAATAGGCACAGTGACCATTTTTTTTTCAGTGTGTCGAAGCTTTGTTGACATTCCTCTGACCATTGAAACTGACAATATTTCTTTAAAAGCTTATCCATGGGTGTTGTTATCTATGCATAGCCCTTGATGAACTTTCTGTAGTATCCAGTATGTCCCAGTGCAGTGCGCAGCTGTCGAACCGAAGTAGGAGGGGGTAAATCAACAATGATGGCAATCTTGGAAGGATCCACCAGCAACCCTTGCTTACACATAATATGGCCTAGAAGCACTCCAAAGGGTGAAAAGAATATGCACTTCTTCAGTTTCAGGGAAATCTGACATTGCCTGCACTTATCCAACATTAGTCTTAAACATTCAATATGATTTTGCAATAAGCTAAAAACAGTCCAATCATCAAAATATCCTTCCAAAAATTTATGTAAAAATTTCTTGAATGCTTCAACCACCACCCTAGAAAAGATGGTTGGTGCATTGTTCAATCCAAAAGGAATCATTGTGTACTAGTAGGATCCCCATTCTATTGCAAATGTGATCTTATGGCGATCTTCCTTGGCAATATTGATCCGGTGATAACCTGAAAATCCATCTGTGAAGGAGTAAATTTCATGGCCTCCCACATTATCTAACACTTCATCAGTAAACAGTATAGGAAATGGATCATGTAAACATGCATCATTCAGTTTCCTCAAGTCTACACAGATTATGATCTCTCTTGTCTTCTTATCTTGAACCACCATAGGGATAATCCATTCTGACTCTTCAACAGGTGTTATGATTCCTGCTTCCAACATTCTGTCTAATTCAATATTGACTTTCTTCTTATACTTGGGATTCAATCTGTAGGGTCTTTGCTTGACTCGCCTTGCATCTGGTTTCAAAGGGATCTTCATTTCTCCCATGGGCCCTTTAATTCCCTTCATGTCAGTGAACTTGGATGGAAACAAGTCTTGATATTCATGCAGTAGTTATGTGATCTTATCAATAGTGGCATCATCCCAATAATCTCCAACATTTGCAAGTTTAGGTGCCTGCTCTGCTCCAATATTAAATTTCCTTATTTTAATTGGTTGTCCAATAAAAGGTAGTTCGACTCCTCATCCTTCTATGTCTCTATGTCCTTCTATTTCTGTGATGTTCACATTCCTAGGATCATCGTCTTCATCAGGATTGATATTGTAACATCCTTGAAATTTATGAAGAGGTGCAGTCCATTCATCCTCTTCTTGCTCAACAGAGAGGTTAGGTGCCTCCTCAAATACTTTTTGTCTTACCACTTGTAAATATTGATCTACTGTGGGGTACTGAATTTCAAATAAAAATGTAGCTACAAAGTTCTGAGTCATATAGTACCAATATGCACTGGTGAGGCGCAATTCTACTTGAAGATACCAATTGATAAGGGTTGTGTCCAAAGTGTTAATGAATTTATGCACCCACTGATCTTGAGGAATGTTGATCCATGCCTCCTCACAACTTCGCACGTGGTCCTTCGGACAGCTCTGACCCGTGTATCAAACTTCACACCCTTCTACTTGTTCTGAAAAGAGCATTGTCATCAAAGTGTGACATTGCACCCACTCCGTGATGTTCTTTTTGTGTGTCCCCCGCCATCTCATTGGTGTTGATTTCAAGGCCTCATCCAATGCCAACAGTCTTTGTTGTACTGGTACAATTTCTTCAAATTCCAATAAGAAAGTTTCTAAATGATTTAAACCATCAAAGGTGGGCAGATTACTTACTTCTTCTCCAATACAACGAACTTCCCTAGTCAATCTAGCACATCTCTTAGCAGAAACTTCATACATTTTGTTCTGACATTTCTCTAATGCTTCTTCCAAATCTGATGAACATGCGATGTCACTTTGCCAGCTTAAGTTCCCATCTGATGTAGGATTAATGTAATCATGTTGTCTTGCATTCAATTGATATATATTCTCTAGCTTGTATGCATGGTCTTCTTCTCTGGTGAGTTTTGTGAATCTGCGACCTTCATCAGAATCTAGAGGTGCAATGACCCTAAGGCCATCACCTTCAAATGTCATTCTTCTTTTCTTTAAGTCAACGACAGTGGAATTGTTGAAAGCCCAATCTATTCCCAACAGTGTAGGATAAGGACAGTTATCGTCAACTATCTCAATCACCTCGAAGTCCGCAAACATCCTTACCTCGTTGATGTCCACAGGGACATGCTCCAGTATTCCAAAGGGGCTTACTTCCTGTTAATTACCCATCCTAAGCTTGATAGGGGAGTAAATCAAATTATTTTTTCCCATCAGTGCCCAAGTCTGCTTCGTCATAACATTGACTTCTGACCCTAAGTCGAGGACCACATAATCTATGTCATAATCTCCAATATGAGCATTAAGGTGTAGTTCCTTATTTTTCCTTCTCTTCCTGAATACTTGATGTACTGCTTTATTTAGCAGAGGGTCTACCCTGCCTATCTCATACTTTCTGATCAAATTTTGTAGTTCTTGTACAACTCTTTCATCCTTAATCAAATTGATGCAAGTGCATAAGAATTCCATAAGATTGCTTACCTCTTTTCCTTTTATGGGCGAAGCAGACTGATCAAATGCCAGAGGCATTCCACATTCTCTCACTTCTGGTTGTGTCTTTGACGAAGAAGCCTGATCTCTTCCAAATTATTTTCTTACCTCTTCAAATGTCTTCTTTTCTTTCCTTGGGTCAAACACTGGTGTATTCTCTATATCTCTTCTAACCCTTGATTCTTCTGTAGTCTTTCCTGTGGTCACTCTGTCTTCTCTTGTAACAGCGCCTCCTCTAGTGATAAAAGCGACTCTAGGATCCTCTCCGCGAGGTTCTTCTGAGATCATTTGTACTTGTTGGTTTCCTCCTCGTCTCTCCTGAATTTTATCTAACATCACTGGGAAATCATCAATGACATGTTCAAATGAGTTGTAGTAGATGCAAGTGGTACAAGGGTTCTGGAAATCCCTTGCCAATTGACCTAGTTGTGCGCAGTTATAACAAATGATCTAACCTCGACCTCGACCCATGCCTCCTCCTCGTCCTCTTCCTTTGAATCCACCACGAGGGTTTAAGTTTCCTCTTCTTGGGGAATTAAATTGTGTAGTATCTCCCTCTTGCTGCATCTCTCCTCGAATCCTATATGTATCCCTTGACCTTTCATGTAAGAGGTCATAAGCCCTACAGTCCTTCTCATCATGCCCCATAGATTTACAAAATGTGTAGTAAATATTTGTAGGTGTATGAACGTATTTTTGCATGTAATAGCATTCACTAGGGCGATGTCTATTTCTACATACCTCGCACCAGGGTAGAGTAATCTGCTTCAAAGGGATCGGAGCTCCAGAGGCCAAGTACTCATGAAATAGAGGACAGTGCTCCTTACCATGGCCCTCTGACTTGCATCTGATACACCAGATGTCTTCTCTTTTATCTTTTCCCTTGTATTTCTTCATATCTTCGACCTACAGAGATAAGCTAGTTGGCTGACTCAAAATTTGACTCATACCTGAGTTGGATTCTCCCATAGGGGATGACTCTAGTTTCATGGTGATTTCCAACACCTCAGCCTACGAAGCAACCTTATGTTGCATCAGAGGGACTCTGATATGTGGTAGGAGGGTAGCAATGAACCATTCTTTGTTCTTTTCATCTGGGATCTGAAAAATCAAACGACCTGTCAAGGTCTTAAACCTTTGATCAAACTCCCAAATAGGTTTGGCTACTCTCTGCTTGATTTCTTTCAGTTATGTAATGCATTGTGACTCTGACTTGGGTTTCATGAATTCTTCACTCAACGCAATCTTGATCTCATTCAGTGGTTTAGGCTGTGCAACTTCGTTAACAAACTTGATGTACCAACTCAGTGTGTGGTCTCTCAAGGTAGTACTAAAATAATCTCTCTTAACTGCTTTGTCATTGACTTTATTAATACCCCATACAGCCTCGCATAAAAACCAGTGTTGATCAGGATCTTTAGACCCATCTCCCCTAAAGATAGGTAGCCCATTTCATCCACCATAGATCTTCCTAGGTTTCCTAACTGAGTATGTGTTGAACTGCTGGTAACAGTTCTCTGAGTGCTCTGACAACTCTGACTACTATGGTTACTTAATGTTTCTAAAACAACAGGAGGATTAATAGTACTTACTTCAACAGTCTGCTCTGTTCCTGAAGTTTCTGATTCTTCCCAACGAGGTTCTGCAGTCTTTTCTTCCTCTACCCCAGCGGACTCTGAATGTTCCTCGTTCAATAGCTCTTCTTCTTCTCCACTATAGAACCCTTCATCTTGTGCTAGTGGTTCATGGCTCTGCTCAAACAGGTTTACTAGAGGAACCTCTCTGAAGGTTCTCCCACTGCACGTATGTCCAACCTCTGTGTCGTTGTCATTGTTTAAGTTCTTGAACATTAGCTTTTCAATCTGACCAACTATTGTATTTTCAAGATGTTTTTTTCATGCAATAGAATCTTGATCTTCAACTTCAAAAAGTGTAAAAATTTTCCTCTAGTTCCTTTAAAGAAATATCTCTCTACTTGGATATATGACTCTACTATGTCAATAAAAAACTCAGTAATGTACCCTCCAATGGTGCTATCAAATGAATGATCTACTGCTCTTGACACGACATTATCAACTATCTTGATCTTCTTGATCAGCGTCGACGTCTAAACCACAGGTGGTCTAGATCTGACCTCAAACTGGGTATCTTCTAATCTCGCTAACCACTCATATAGCTCTTTATGAATTCCTCCAAAGAAAATCTTGTGTATATCAATAAAGATATACTTTCCCAACCAATCTTTTGAACTAAGATTACGGTTCTTGTTCTGATCTTCAGCAAAGTTCTTTTCTTGTTCTTCTATCCACTTCTGAATATTTGTCTTTGATGGAAACCACCTTGACATTCCCTCAATAAGATCTCGGTCCCGAAAACGAAACCATTTTTTGGCACAAGAGCAGACCCAGGGTTCATCTCTAACAGCGCACCAACAATCCATAACTACTGGCCCTTTCAGAAACACCTGCAAAGCATATGCAGTCTCACCTGAAGTAGCGATAGGGGGTTGCAGGACACATGTGTCTACAACCAGAGGAAATACAAAGTGGATCCAAGGAAACAACACACAGCAACCTAGTTGTTCTTTATCTCCTTTAAGCCTAGTACACGAACTATATCTCAAATCTAACATAATGATGCAATAACAGAATAATAGAGGGAAAAAGAATACAACATCAATCACACAAAAAAAAGATATATGTGGTTCACCCTCTCCCTAGGGCTACGTCCATAGAATTGTGTTTCTTGATATTATGGGAAAACATACAGTTCTATCTGCGCTCTTAGCTTGCAGATCTCTCTCTCTTTCTCTCTCTTTCTCTCCCCGCCCTGCGCACCCAGCTGAAGGGTTGATCTTTGCACCCAGCTAAAGATCTTACAATACCATAGTTCTCTCACACACAACACTTCTCTCACTCACAACAATAATCACCTGATATCACAACACAACTCTATCTAATAATGAACAATGACCAACCTTGAACGAACCTTTCCTCACCCCTCTCAATATTTATTTATACATTACAATGACTCTCAAACAACCTTAGGTTGAAACCTAGGTGTCAAAACCCTAAATACCAAAACCCTAGTTGTCTAAAACCCTAGGTCCACTTTGACCCATGTTTTTCAGGCTTCGTTGGCCTGTCTTTCCATCTTTCCCGCGAGGCGCTCCAAAGCATCCATTGGTGGATTTTTCCACTTGTTGAGTTTTCCACGATCTTTCTTCCTTGTTGATCTGTTCTCCTCGATCTTCTCATCCAATGGCTCATTTTCCCTTACTTCACTCCTTTTTTTCAGCTTCTTTGACCACTTCGACCCAATCTCAGTCAATGTGCCTTCCACACAGTTCGGACTTCGTCTTTTCTCTTCTTTTTTCTTCGCTTTCTTCCTTAATCCATAACCAAGGTCCAACACCAGCCAAGGAATCCCTTACCTGGTGGAGTTTAGTCCCATCTCGAGGGTGACCCACTGCTAAGAGTGATGAGCAGCGTGGTCTAAGGATGGGAGGTTCGTGGAAGGTTTGCACGCAGTTGGTGTACTTCAATTAAAAGATAAGTACCATTTCCAAGTTTGGTTACATGTTGTGTATTTATATATGTTGTTATATTTATGGGTTTTGTCTGTGATTACTGCATGTATGCTTTTACTATTATTTATGCATTATGTTGTGTGATAGCATAACGTAAGTCATCTGTTAAATTTGTATGTGTTATTATCGCATCCACATGAATATGTGTATGAACAGAATGTTTATGTCTAGTTAAAATTGCATTAGGTGTGTGTGTGTGTGTGTGTGTGTGTGTGTGTGTGTGTGTGTGTGTGTGTGTGTGTGTGTGTGTGTGTGTGTGTGTGTGTGTGCTCGAGCATGTTAGTTTTCTGAGGTAGCGTGGCCCAGCAGAGGTTCATGGTCGGGGACATTACAAATTGGTATTAGAGCAAGAAGATGTTTATGGAGTGATGTTTCCCATCATGTTGGTGGTTGGGGACGTTACAATGATGAACGCCATAGAACAAATGGCCATCAACACACAGATGATCCAACATAGTGTGAGAACTATGGGTTCCAACATGGTAGGAGGAGGGAGCGGTTCAAGAGGACACCAGGGAGGTGGTGTCAGTGGCTCCAGTGGATCTCAGGGTGGAACGAGTGGACATCCTTCACCTATTTGTTCCTATACATCATCTGGGAGGATTCCCTAACCTTTATATCCACAGTTCCAGGGGGACAGTCGATGGGATAGCCAGGGTAGGTAGGAGGATAGTCGGGATAGGGGCAGGTAGTGCCACAGGACCCATTCAAGGAGTACAGGAGAGATTATTTAGCACTAGGACCAAAGTTCCATGCAGACATGAATTTGCTAGATTATTTTTCGAACGGGTATCGGAAAAGGCCAAGGAAGGCATGGAGGGGCAATGCATAAACTCAAAACATGGACTTCATTAAGAAAGTGGGAAAGCTTAATATTTCTACTTTTGACGGATCATCACGATGCTCAACTCAGGCATGGGTACAAAATCTTGACACATATTTCAAGCTCAACCCAATGACAGATTCAGAAGCTATTATCTTCACTACCTTTCACTTGGATGGGGAGGCCATTGAGTGGTGGTACCATGTGCTGGTGACCTTGGGTCACACCCACATTACTTCATATTTGAAGTTTACCGAGAGGTTGAAGGAGGGGTTTGACAGGATGGATCCATAACTCCATTCCATGGAATTGACATAGTTGAGATAGAGAGGGTCAGTTGAGGCCTTCATCACAGAGTTCCAGTGGAAGGAAGTGGTTGTATTAGATATTTCAGAGCACATATTGGTGATGTTGTTCATCAAGGAGTTGTCGAAGCGACTGAGGGAATAGGTTAAGTGTTCCAAACCTCATACCCTATAGGAGGGCATTGTGTGCACTAGAGACATGGGAGACTCAGTGTTGAAACCAAAAACCTTTACCAAACCCTTTGTGCCACAGAGAGACAAGGATCAGAAGAATCCTCAGAGGGATTGGAAGGGTAAGCCCAAGTTGGATGATGACACCAAATGGGAGTTGATGAGGAATAAGCTTTGCTTCTCTTGCAGAGACCCTTGGGTCCCAGGGCATCAATGCATGGGAAAGGGACAGATCCACTACATTGAAGTGCAATCAGGAAGGGATGAGGAGTTTGAGGAGATTGGGGCACAGGAAGATAGTGATTAAAAGGATGAGCCTACACATGATCCAGAGCAGCATCCAAAGAAACCTCAGATATAGGCAGAGGCACAGCTAAAGGAGGATATAAAACCTCGTAGAGAGGTGAAAGGGGGAATGATAGAAACATTTTCTGGAGTGCCCAGGTACAACACTCTCAGGCTAAATGGATTTATACAGGGGCAGTGCATGAAAACTTTAGTAGATGGTGGGGCCACCCACAATTTGATCGATGTGTCCTTAGTATCCCAAAGGGGGTTACACACTAAGGATTTTGAGGGGTTCACCGTGGTCGTGGCAGATGGATATACTATGAAATGCTTGGATATGGTCCCAGACCTAGACGTCAAGCTAGGAAACTACACCCTGACAGATACCTTTTATGTAGTTGACCTTTCAGATACAGATGCAGTGTTGGGGGTATAGTGGCTATATTCATTGGGAGATATTGGGTTAAACTATCAGATGTTGAACATGAGTTTCATAGATGTCAGTGGATCGAGATTGGTATTGATAGGTATGTCTACAATAGCACCCAGATCAATATTAATGAAGAAGATGGAGCGGATCTTACGTCACGATGACGTAGCATATGCAGCAGAGTGTCTGATCACCACCCAAAAGGATTCATAGGGAAGAGAGCATTACCATCCATGGATCAGAAAGATTCTGAGTCAATATGAGCCAGTGTTCGAGTCGATACCACCAAGGAGGCCACCAGACAGGGGGTTCAAGCATACTATTGATTTGGAAGCAAGGGCTACACCTGTGATCACCGCTCCCTATAGATACCCCAAGAGATTCAAGGATGAGATCGAGAAATCAATCAAGGAATTGATTGAAATGGGGCACATCAGGCCCATCAATATTCATATTGTTTCTTCAGTCATACAAGTACTGAAGAAAGATGGCACATTGAGGATGTGCATAGAATACATAGCCCTCAATAAGAAAATGATCAGGAACAGGTACCCCATCCTGCGCATAGATGAGTTGATGGACGAAATACATGGGGCAGTTTTCTTCACCAAAATTGATCTGCGGTTAGGATATCATCAGATCAACATCAGAGAGTAGGACATAGAGAAGACAACTTTCATATTCCATTTTGGGCACTTCGAGTTTTTGGTCATGCCATTTTGGTTGACCAACGCACCGGCCACCATTTAGTCTTGCATGAATCACATATTTAGGGGGAAACTGAGGAAGTACCTTTTGGTATTCTTCAATGACATTTTGATTTACAGCAAGACATGAGTTGAGTATTTGGCGCACTTGGAGGAGGTCTTGGGAATTATGCAGGCATAGTCATTATATGCCAAGGAGTCCAAGTGTGAGTTCGAGATGAGAGAACTATTGTACTTGGGGAATATCATCAGTGAGAAAGGAGTACATGTTCATCAGGAGAAGATCGGGGCCATTCTAGATTGGCCAACACCCAAGAACATCACATAGTTGAAGGGATTGTTTAGGTTATGCAGTTACTATAGGCGGTTTGTCAGGGGATTTTCACAGTTGGGAGCACCACTCGCAGATCTAACCAAGAAGGGTGCTTTTCATTGGATGGATGAGTCACAACAGACTTTTGAGAAAATGAAGGAGGTTATGAGAACATGCCATGTTCTAGCCCTTCCAGATTTCTCTTGGTCATTTGTCTTAAAGTGCAACGCATCAGAGGTGAGGATTGGAGCCATTTTGATGCAAGGGGGCCATCCCATTGTGTTTGAGAGAAGGAAGCTCAATGAGTCAGAGAGACTCTATTCGATTTACAACAAGAAAATGGTAGAAATCATGCATGCCTTAACCAAATTCGGGCAGTATCTGGTGGGTAGCAGTTTTGTAGTGAAGACTTATCACAACAGTCTCAAGTATTTCCTGGATCAGAAAGACATCAGCGAGAGATGACATAAGTGGGTCTCGAAGATCCAAGTCTTTGACTTTGACATTGAGTATGTTAAAGGAAAAAGGAACATCATAGAAGATGCTTTGTCCAGGAGGCCAGCAGGGTGTTCGATGATGGATATTTTCACAGACTGGAAGGCAAATTTGTTGGTGGAGTACTCCAAAAACAATTTTGCTTGTGAGGTACTAGATGGACAGGTAGTTGATGATAGATACCAGCTGTTAGACGATGTCATTTTCTACAAGGATTGGATCTACTTGGTTCGAAAATATACCTTAAAATTGAAGGTTCTAAACTTTTGTCACGATTCACCTACAGTTAGGCATTAGGGATTCTTCAAAACCTACCGGAAGATCAGGGAGAGATTCTCATGGACTGGTCTCAAGGATGATGTATTGAAGCACATCCAGGAGTGCATGACTTGTCAGCTGAACAAGTCTGAGCAAACACACCCTGTGAGGTTACTTCAGCCTCTACCCATTCCGGAGCAGAAATGGGAGAGAATTTCTATGGAATTAATTATCAGTCTTCCTTGAGTGCAGGGAAGGGACTGTATATTTGTAGTGGTCAATAGGCTGACCAAATTATCACACTTATTTTCCATACCCACGGAATACAAGGCCATACAAGTAGCGGATCTATTTTTCATAGAGGTTTTTTGGTTGCACGATTTACCCCATAAGATAGTCAGTGACAGAGATGGGTGCTTCATCAGCATGTTTTGGCAGGAGCTCTTCAGGTTGGTGTGCAAAGAGTTACCCACGAGTACCAACTACCACCCACATATAGATGGACAGACATAGATTTCCAAAAAATGGGTGGAGGGGTATCTGAGGAATTATGTGGAAGGATAGCAGCGCACATGGGTGAGATGGTTGCACATGGGTGAGTATTGTTACAACACAACTCACCAAATGTCTATCAAGATGTCATCGTTTAGAGCATTATATGGATATGATGCACCCTCTTTTATGGAGACTATGTTTGGGGATAGCAGGGTCCTGGGGGCCAAAGACTAGGTTGAGGAGAGTCATAGGATTCTATGGGTGGTAAAGGAGAACCTACAAGTAGCTCAGAACCAACAGAAGATCTATGCAGACATGAAAAGGATAGAGCGTAGTTTCGAGGTAGGGGACTTGGTTTTTATGTGATTACAGCCATACAGATAATCTTCGTTGAAAAGAAGCGGGGCATAGAATTTGAAGCCTAGCTTCTATGGGTCATATAGATTCAGAAAGAAGGTAGGCGAAGTGGCCTACAATATAGAGTTTTCATAGGGTAGCAATATTCACAACGTGTTCCACGTTTCTTGCCTTAAAAAGGCAGTGGGACAACAAGTTAGCATTTCGTAGGAGTTTCCACCTTTGGATGAGGAAGGACAGTTGGAGTTATTGCCAGAGGAGGTGCTAGAGTGGAGAGAGTGAAGATTGAGGAGCAGGATCATCAGGGAATTCTTGGTAAGATAGAGGGGACTTCCAGTGCAGGATGCCACATGGGAGGGAGAGCATATATTGCAGCACCCAGGATTGATGTTGCTTGAGGACAAGAAATCTCGGGAAGGGAGGATTGTGATGTTCCATTCCCAAGAATAGCCTCAGCAAGGAGTGAGTTAGTAGTCTATTTGTTCCCGTAGACTATATTCAGTCACAAATAGGGAACAAAGGGATAAATAAGGGTGAATAAATGGCTAAACAATGAATTGATCCAAAAAGTATAGGAAAAGTCACTTAAGCCAAAGTCAACGGAGAAATAGAAGAAAAACGTGTTAAGGGGGGACTTAATTAATTAATCACATTTGACTTAGGAGGAAATGTGCCTAGCTTAAGTGATGTCAATATAAAATTAGATCGGGGGAGGCATAAGAAGAGGAATTCGACCTAATTCCTTATTATGTTATGATTTTGAATTGAGAACAGGTTCTAGAGAAGGAAGTCGACCTCTTAAATGTTTTGTGGATTTCTAGAGAAAACCACCACCCAAATCAATTTTGGTGTTGGAAGAAACAACTTATCCTATCGTAGATACCATCCAGATATTTCACCGTGCCAGACCCGTATTTAGTAGACCCAATTTAGAGATTGTGCATTGCAGCCAGTGAGGGTGCAAGGGTTAGAGATAGTTTTGTGTAACTCGACAAGATCAGGCCATATATTTCCATTTCCTTCCGACCCATTTGAGAGGGAGACAGAGCGCTTCTTTTGATCTATCACTCATTAGTTTTTGATGGAGGAATATCCTAGTGCACAGAAGGCATCCAGGAAGTGCACAGCACTTGGGGAAGTATAGTGAGGGTTCGAGAGAACTCACCGAGATAGATCCGGAGAAACCCTTCCGACCTAGTATAGAGCATACCAGGGAACTTAGTTTGAGCCATACATCGCTATATTTCAACAATGAAATCATTGGGGCGCACAAGTTTTCCAAGAGATGGACGCAAACCCCCAGGGGGTCCCATCCGAGGTTCAGTTTGATCAGTAGTGGGCCGAAATTACATATAAAAGTCACCAAGAGGAGTTGTGAGGTCAGGGCACATCATTTGGGATAGTTTCCAGGCAGGTCAAATGAGTATTTCCAGCAGGGCAAACCTTCTAGACATTTGCAGCAGTTGTCGTAAGTATCTGAGATTGCATCCAACAGATTTATGCATGCATGTTGTTGATTCTTCCTTGTCTTCTGTATACGGGTATTTCTTGTTGTTTTTCATTATATTCTAGTGACGATCAAATCTTATGAGATATATCTGATGATTATTTCCTATATTTCCTACATGCACATTGTATTTCCTGTTATTTTCCATAATACATGATATTGAGTTGTGTTGGTTCCTTTATTTCGTATGCATCATATATTCTACTCTAACACTTATTTATATGACACACACACATGAAAAATCACCAAGCATGTTAAACATGTAACTAAAACGCATCCATAAACCCCCATAGTATCAGATTTGAGAGCCGAGACATTAGTTTCAGTAGAGTCTATCCATATCCATTGGATCAAGGATATTTCATTCTCAAGGGATGAATTTTCAATAAATATCCTTTCCAAGATCTGAGGATCCCCATTAGTTTTAAGTGACCCTATGTTGGCTCAACATAGCACAAGAGTGAGCTCTTTTTATTGCCACGCAAACCCTCGAGTATTGCCCCCTTCTAGTGCTTTCACATGCACCCAGCAAGGCCCTAGCTCGCAGTCTGATGCTCCAACATTATCAAAGAATTTCTTATGAAAAATCAATGGTTATAATTCATTGGTTTTCTCATTGGTTCAACTTAGCAGCGGGTTAGCTTATGTCCCTTCCCCCTCTCTGCCTTCTCTCAGCATGCACAATTTTTCTACCCATTCATGTGCATCTCCCCCATGAAAACATGATTTTCTCTCTTTCGCATGAAACTAAGGTCACCCACAATTTCCCATGGATGTACTTGTCTCATTCCATGAATTTTTTGTTGGGAGAACTTCTCAACCACAGTCCCATGATTTCATAATTATGGGAAGGAGACATTTCAACCAAACAGATTTTTCTCATTAAATGATTTAGGCTGGAGGAAAAAATGAGTAGGAAATTTTCAAATTCAAATATCAACCAGATGGTTTTGAAAAGAGTGAGGAATCATTTACAAGGTGAATCCCCAAATCCACCTCACTATTCCCCACTCATGGTATCATGGTCCCTATAGGCGCTCATGCCTCAATCAGTTGTTTAGAATCTTCATTAATTAAATTAAAATACATATACATTGTTTTTTCTTTATCTAGTTCAACTTGGCATGGTCATGAAATATTTGTGTTTAAATAAGACAACGCTAAACATAATAATTACAATTTAAACATGGGGTTGAAATCTGTATGTTACAATCCCCTCTCCCTTGAAGGAACACCTCCCTCAGTATCTTTTTTATCGCATCATTACACCATCCATGGTGTTCTCATTTACTGTAGCAGCATTCGCAATATCTCCATCCTTCAATCGCACCGGCATTATCATCCTCTTTACAACCTGGTCCACCTCCATGGTTTTGGCATTCCAGCATATGCTTACAATGATTATCAATTAATCATGCATATTAAAACCTTTTCTAAGCACAAGTATTTCATTGGTGTTCACATGTTGGATAGAGTATCCATTTAAACACAATGCTTATCTGTATGATCATGGATCTACATCCATATGGCTTCCATGGATAGAAATCAGCTCATTATTTTCTCTGGAATGCCTAGTGCACCCATGATCCCAACTAGCATGTTATTTATTCAAGCCTCCTCTTCCTTTCAATCAGAGACCCTCTAGGATCAAGTATCCCTTTCTCTGTTACACAATCCCTCAAGTGATCCATCACTTTCCAAGGCTTCCTTGCAACAAAAAAGTATTGAAACTCATGGAGTCTTACAACCAAGGCATCCCCCAGCTTGCTCTAGCATAGCCTAGTTCATCAAAATGGCGATCATGGAATACCATAGGGTTCCCATGTCCTAACATTAGCCTCTTCTCTATGCTTTCTAGTTTAGCAACCATCATATGTCTTTCCCAAACGTATCCACCATCTCACATGTATCATGTACATACAGTTACCGCGAGATATCGATATATCAATTTCAACCAGAATCCTTTTTAAATATGTTTTCATGCATATGCCAAGCTCCACTTATAAATTTCAAATTTTACTTCATAAAAGAAGTCAGATTTCGTAAGTATGAGGTTCCTCATCATGGCATTTGGCTCTTTCTATAGTAGGTAGTACCCAGTGTTCATTATGGACTTATACTCATTTCCATATCTAAGACTATTCTACTTGGAACCTAAATATTCAAATCAACCAAACAATTGTTAACATTCAAACATAAAGTATTTTCACTGCAGCATCTTAGCAGCTCAAACAACACCTCAAAATTTCCACATAGAAACAATTATATTGTCAATCATATCAACCATAATGAAACAATCATTCATTATGTGTGCATTACTAACACACTTTGTATTACATAATGTGATTCAAACATTCATACCATTAAAAAAAATTCCAATATTCATGGCCATAGGCTCGCAATGCATCCCCGCATTCACTCAATGTATACCACATACATACCACATAACCATGCATTCCCTCAATGCATCTACACAATCCATATCATGATTGCAACTACTCAGCCATTCATTGTCAATCAACTCAGTTATAGCATGCTTATTCACAAATGTAATGCAAAGATTATACTTGTCTCTGTATACCAGAGGTTCCTTCCTCTGACATACCCCATCGACGTATAAATGGAATACATGCATTTAGTCAATAAAGACATAATGATATTCCCAAATGAATTCTTATCCAATTATCTTCAAATTACTTGTTATTTTGGCATGAGCAATTTCTTTACCTGCATAGTTGTTGTCAGTGTTCTTTATGTTACTACACCAGTCGATACTTCTTGGGAGATTACATGATCCCTTCATTCAACCTTTCAACAAGCATCCTCTTGTCCTTGTTGTTTGGATGAGGTTGTACACCACAAGTAACTATATCATCATCCTCATCTTCAATCATCCCTTCAAACATAATCACAATCCACAACTGTATCATCTATCATGCCAATCACGATGTATGTGCCACAACACTTTTTAAACCAACAAACATCATCAGATTATTCCCTAGCATATCTCTATTCACTCTTGCACATAGTATTTCAATTATGTTACTTTCTTGTTTTTATCAGCATTTTTAGCGCTGGAATATTTCCACTGTTTAGTTTTCTCATTCTAGAGAAATATAGAAAATAGTGAGAGGATTCAAGGGATTATCCCTTCTGATTTCCTCTACTTGAGTTTCACAACCTAGTTGATCTATTACATTATCCTTGTTTTTATCTTAAGCATTACAATCAAGTCCACCTTGACATGCAATCTGCATTCAACGTAGCAAGGGAAGTTTCACAAGTTCATTTTAGAATTCCATCTTACCAAGCATACTCAATTAACTTTTATTAATATTCCTCTATAAGCTTACTTAGCCTATTAACTTAACAATAGTAATCTAGGGGAATCCCTCCCCTTTGCACTCCTTTGCATAAATCGTTTTCGTCGATGTTGCAAAAATGCAACGAAATCGTACTTGATAAAATTCTAAGACATACATGGTCTTCATCTACATCTTTTATTGCTTTATCATCTTTCACAAATCTTTTCTTCTAAAAAGGCTTCTCGTCGTCCACCCCCGTGCAATTATTTTTGTATGCAAATTCTTTGTTGCAATGTGTCTGATCCAACAAGACCAAAACAATTAGCTCTTCATTGGCCAACACTTGCTCTGCTCCTTTCTCATCATTGGTATATGATTTCTTTTCCATGTAGCTATCCTACTCAACAAGGTCACAATTCTCATTAGTTTCACAACAATATTTGTGAATTACCACAACTACCGCATTGCAGGAAATATATCAATGATAAGTTTAATGACACGATTATTATCCCATGACATAACGTTAATCCAGAGTTAGCACTCTTCTTCCTCTTTGATGAAAATCATCAATCAAGGTTATTCTCATGCAGTTCTTACACCCTATCAAGATATATGGATACATATTGGTCCCCTATTTCAGTGGAGGACCATTGATTATTGGCATCCAAGCACTGCACCAGCAAGTCCACAGTATCTTAACAATTCTTACAGCCTCAACATGACTTAAAATTGGTTTATCTTTTGAAAGATTCGCCATTATCCCAATGGAAAGTCTTGTAGGAACACACATAAGTATGATACTCTCTCTCACACACAATGTAATCAATGGAAAAATAAAACCTATTATTTACCAGGCCATACATAATACTATTGTTCCTCATGAGAACTTTATACTAGCTCTTTACAAAGAGTGATTTACAACCCACCCATAACACTATTCCAAGGTAGGCACAACCTTCAAAATAAGGTCAATATGAAACAAGTGTTTCCCAAACATAACAATATTCATTTCTTGCATAGATAGACTCATGCAAGAACACACATCAAGAGTCCTGGATTCTTACTGTGCATCCAAACAATATAAGCCAATGCTTCCTACAAGAAGTTGAGCATATCTATATATATGTATATTGACATGCGTGTGTGAAATGTGCATCTGATCTGGATTTTATGAGCAAAACAAAATGAATATAGATTATTAAAAGATGCTTAAAACAAAATAACAGAGATACAGTAAAACTGGTTTTCTATTCAATAAGGAAATAAGTTGAAACTGTAAAATGCAACGGAAAACAAGTTTGCTCGAATGGCGGCGGCTTATCTCTTAGAAGTTATGTGATGGTTGCACTCATTCGTAAGAAGATGGTTATAATGAGGCTCTGAAGGCCTTTTACAATAAACAAGAATGTCAAAAACCATATACATCCAAAAACCTAATCCTAGGAGATGAAGCGCCAAAAATCACGTGGCCTCGTTTGGGTAAGTTAGTACATCAACTTCCCGGGGTCGTAACTTTTGCATACGATCTTCGTTTTAGGCGCACGATATCTTGTTGGAAAGTTCTAACCGAGAAGAACAATTTTTGACTAGCCTAGGTAAGTGCATTTGGTAGTCACCTGGGCCCCAAATCCCAAAAAAACGTCGTTTATGGCCTCATAATGGCCCCGGAAGTTTGGAACCCGAAAAACTGTCGAAAAACTGCCAAGGTGGAAAACTATTTTTCGAGTCAGTGGAATAGGTGGGTGGACACCGATATCCACCTAGATCAATTATACCTCCTTAGGAAGCAATGGTCTCCATTGCATTGAGTTCCCCCATCAAATGAAGAAATTTATGTTGAATTTGGCCTCGGGTGAGCCACTTGCCTTGGTACAAGAGCTTCCCTGCTTTGACGACTCGATAAAGCTGGATATTTTGTTGTCGAGTGCCCTTGATCTGTGTGTCCATAATATGATCATTGGATGCATGTTGCATGCAGTCAAGGTTGAGCTCTGTTGGTTTCAACTACTCTGCTATCTCTGAGGTGTCCAATAATGGTGGGAAATATGGCCGAAGGAGAGCCACATTGAAGACTGGATGCAGACCAAGGAAGGGGGGATGTTGAGATCAAAATCATTGTCACCCATAGCCTTCATGATGGTGTATGGCCCATAACGGAGTGGGAGAAGCTTTCGATGGGGCCCTGTAAGGCATTATTTCTACAAATGAAACCAAAATTTGTCACCCACCTAGAACTTATGTGACACCCGATGTTGATCATAGCACTGCTTATACTTTGCATTAGAATTTTGTAGAATATCCTGAACCTATTGGTGGATGTGTTGGATCCTCTCAATGAACCGGATGGCTTTGTCAGCTTCTGGTGGAGCAGGGGACGAGTCGGCCGAGTTGGTCTCCATGGGTAGTGCAGCATCCATGGGGCCCAATGGTTGGAATCTCAACCCCACCTGAAAGGGGTTGTGGCCAGTTGAGCTATGCAGGGCTCAGTTGTAGCTATGTTGGACATAGAGAAGACTCTCATCCCATGTGTGAGGGTGTTTTGAATTGTCCATGCGTGGGATATGTACGACCATCCAATTGACGACCTCAGTTTGGCAATTTGTCTGGGGGTGGAAGGAAATGGATTTGGTGAGCTTGGTATCCAACAGTGACCAGAGGCTCGACCAGAATGAGCTGAGGAACCGACTATCACGGTCTAAGATAATGGTTTGTGGGATCCAAAAATGTACCCATACTCGTTCAAAGAAGATATTGGCAGTGGCTTCTGCTATGATGTTCTTCTTGCAAGCGGCTAGAATCGTCACCTTGGAAAAGCGATCAACAACCACAAAAACACAGTCATTTCCCCTCTTGGTGGATGTGAGGCCCGACATGTAGTCCATTGAGATGGATTCCCATGGTCTGTTAGAAGTAGGTAGAGGGGTGTACATGTCGTGTTTCTTAGTGGTCAGTTTGGAAATAGGGCAGGTGGTGAAGGACCTGATATACTTGTCGACATCTTGTCGAAGTTTTGACCAATAGAAATGTTTATGCAGCACTTCCATTGTCTTTTTTATGCCAAAGTGTCCTGTCACCTGACTATAGTGAGATTCCTAAATCATCTTCGCGCGCTCGCTTGATGGAATGCAGAGATGGCCCAGACGACACAACAACCCGTTCTGAAGATGGAAATTAGCGACCACTGAGTTGGCGCCCAACATTTGGTAGGTGTTGGAGAAGTCAAGGTCTGTCTCGTAGAGGTGGGGCCATCCGGAGGTCTCGTGGCCACAAGACTCTATCATTGTGGTGAGTGCCATGACTGGAGGTCGGTTGAGGAAGTCAACAACTCGGTTGGTACTCCCTGTTTTATACTTGATGTTGAGGTGAAACTGTTGTAAGTATGTTGACCACTTCTGATGGCGATCATTCTACAATTTGCCTTGGGTCTGCATGAATTGTAGTGGCTTGTGATCAGTGTGGATGATTGTCTCCTTCCCAAGAATGTAATGTCTCCACTGGCAATAGGCTTGCACAATGGAGTA
>ML778804.1:424484-455314 GCA_009831015.1 Picea engelmannii | reverse complement strand
ACAAATTCCAACGAGGATGGAGGACTCTACTTTTCCTAAAGCTGTTTGTCCATGACCATGTCAGGTCAACTTGCTCACCAACCCCTACACATAGGCATTTATATTGGTTTTTTCTATTTCAAGGGATGAGTTTCATTGAAGACATGATAGAAAAGGGCATAAGCTCCAACGCTGACACTTGGCAATAGAGAATTTATTTCCCATGGGTCCCCTTTTCCTCTTCCCCTCGTGTGGACTCATAACCCCTTTTATGCTCTCTGAAACAATTTTGGACCATTATATATTATATTTCAACATAAATATTTACATCACTTTGAGCGTACCATGGAAAGTCTACAACATAGTCCACAGAAGTATAATTACCACAGTTATACACCTATCCATTCACTAGTTTGGCCTTCTTGAGCTCTGCACTACGAATCCATCACTTTGAGCATACCATGGAAAGTCTACAACATGGTCCACAGAAGTATAATTACCACAGTTATACACCTATTCATTCACTAGTTTGGCCTTCTTGAGCTCTGCATTAAGAATCCATACAGCCATATTTACACCACAATGGTCATTTATTTAAGTTCACACGGCTTGACTACCATCATTATAACCACACTTCCACAATTTACACATAATCTGGTCCAATACATTCCAAGAACCAAAACCAAGGTATTACAGTGAAGAGAGTTAGCATTCTTAGAAGAGAAGCTTAAGAAAAAATGACATGTCATTAGCAATGATCCAGGGTTTTCATATCTTAAATTGGTTGGACTCACTTCAATTTGTGAGAAACAAGGTTCAAAAATAATTCATTTTTTATTGTAATTCCTTATATAGAAAAGAATAATATTTTATAGTAAACTAATTCATTTGACCCTGAAACATTATCTTTTTGAAAACTACCTAATATTTTTTATATGGTGTGTTTTTAGTGAGTTTTCTTCTAAATAGAAAAGAATAAACACAATGGAAGGCTTGAAATTGAACTGACTGAATATAAAGAAGACAGAGCTATGATATTACATTAAATACACTCAGAGTAGTACCCTAATCTAAACTTCAGAGGCCAACAGGAAAACAGTAAATGCCAGATTGATTGTAAAAACATTATTTACAAAATACAGTAAAACACATTTGTCAGTAACAATTCGATTGCTTCCAAAAAATAATTGACACCATTTGATTGCTTGCAGCGGTTCTCTGAAAGGGTCCAAATCAAAACATGAATATGGCACCCTATACAAATATATAGAATTTACAACTCTCTCTATTTTTGTCATTTGTATAAAAATAACCAAATCTGCATCAGCTCATTTTGAAAAGAATAAAGCCTTTTTATTTTGACCTGGTGAAGTTCAGGGTTCAAATGTAACCCGGTGCTTATTAGGCACCCACATTCTCACTTTGCCCTGGGAGGTCCCATGCAATTTGGTGATCAACAGTCTGAGTCAAGCTCTGCCAACTCCCAATTTCTGTATCACAAACCTTCATCCTACCTTACTTTGATGGACTCTGGAAGTTGAACTAGATCTTATGCATCCAGAGGAATTGTGAATCACATGTTGACTAGATTGAGAAATAGGTACAATAACTTTTCTCGGTTGTCCAGCAGCATTGGTAATTCTTTGTGTACAAACATCTGCAGAGAGGACCTTGCAATCAACACTTGCATTCCTCAATATTCCTTGATTACAAGGATTCTTCAGGCATAAAGATAAGTGAGGCTGCAAATTGTAAGGGCGAGGATTTTCCTTAAATAGGCACGGCTTTCTGCATGTGCCTGTGGAGCAGGAATCTCTACAAATTGATGAATTGTACTCGGAAGGGCTTGGCATATTTGAGCTTCTTGTTGAAGTTGACCTTTTTATTCGTGGGTTGAGATGTGAGATGTTTGCTCCAGAAGGTCTACTATCATTTGTCAGCTCCACCTAGGAAAATAACATATGTGAAGTTAGCGTAAAAGAAATCAAAAAGTAAAAGACCACTATAAAAATGCCCCTGCCCCTTTCTCTGCAAGGAGGCATTCTGAATAGGTGTACCTTGTTTTCTAGGTTTCGCCTTTCTTTCATGTGGAGAGCATAATTGCTTGTCCCAATGTTCTTTGACACGCAGGACTTCACTTTCTGTTGTAAATGGCAAATTTCAAGTCAGTGCAGAGAATAAATAGTTCATGAATTTCTTGAATACAAATCACTTGTAGTTGTCATACATACTGCTATTATTTTAGAGAAAATTTTAAAGCTTCAGCGGCTATCTTTATAACTGAATCTTGATTGGAAGTGAACCAGACAACATATCAACTTAATCAAATCCCTGGCAATGGAGCAGAAGGGAATTATTGAAGAAGGCTTCTAAAAGGAATTTTGAATTAAATGGTATAGTATCTTAAAGCACATCAAAACAAAGAGTTTCATAATGCATGAAGTTACTCTGACTGAGCTACCATGCAAAGACTGTCAATTGAAGTCACATTCGCACTATATCAATAGAAAACATTTTGTTTCTCCAGAGAGAGAAGCACCGATGAGGGTCAGATCAACACAAATTTATGTACTTTAACATGAAAGAGGCAGATTCCATCAAAACACAGAAAGAAATGGAAAACAACAAATGTGGACTCTTTATATATCATATGTTTTATATGGAATTCTCCACAAAGTAATAGTCTCTGCAGATTATCCGAGAGATAGTTGATTCATTGTATAGTAACTTTTGAAGGGCATTAAGAAGTTGAAGTTGTCAGACTTCCAGAGCCAGATCATGGGTGATTAATAGTTTGATCAAGCATATGAAGAATTGAAGAAAATGTGAAGCGATCCATAGTCCATCTTGCCCATGGTTGTAAATTCTACACAAACCTTAGTGGAAACCTAATTAAGTTGAGAGTAGAGACATATCATTCAGCAATGGCACAGTATCATATTCTTTCAACAAAATAAGAAAGATCCATCCTACAAAGAATTAAAGTATTTGAAAACAGCCCTACCAGCAGTCCATAAGCTTTAGAATTATGGTAAAAACTTCCTTAAAGATTAAGGCATTCTCATTGTGCTGGAAAAGAACATCACTAGAGCTTGGCTATGGAAAAACATTGAGGAAAATTTCAAAATTTACTTATACTTACAGTTGATTCATTTATGCCTGAAAAACCTGTCTTTCCGACAACAGGATTTGCTGAATACTTTTTCATTCCTGAAGAATTTCCTTTCCCATGCCCATAGGTGCTTGTCCCTGTAGATAGAGCATCCATTGTTGATTCAAGAGCAAGATCACTTGATGCCAAAACAGAGTTACAAGCTGAAGGCAGCATATTCTCCCTGATATTTCTGTTGGTATCAGATTTTTGGTGCCTCATCAATTCACCCTAAAGGAACCAAGTACCAAAAAAATGACCTTAGAATCACTATATAGATATACACAGAAATTGACTGGATTTTGAAGTATGCTTTGCAATCATGAATTAATCAAAAGTTAGTCAATACTTACAGCCTTCCACATGCATGACTGCATATCTTGCACACAATATAGTATATACAAAGAAACTAACTCTGGATTTTGAAACTACGCTTGGCAGTTTTGAATTAATCAGAAGTTACTTAATACTTACACCCTTCCACATGCATGACTGCATATCTCGCAAAAAATGTTGTTGTGGACCAATAACACTTCCAGGTCTAACTACTCGTAAATATCCTAAAACCTGCTTCAAGCAAATAAACAAAAGAACTTATTCAGAATACAAAATACCATTCCAAAGTCTGCTTCTGTATCCCATGTGGCACACTAAGTTATAAACAATAATTGCATCATAACCAAACACCAATGCTAATTTAAAATCTTGATAGCTAAAAGGATAAATTAATCAGTTCAATTTAAGAAAGGGTTGTTTCAATTCCAATCTAAATCTGGAAGTCTAGTTTGAGAAAAGGAAACATGCAAAGGATCCCAATTCCTGTTTGAAACAGGATATCCAATATCCCAGATAGCAACTGCACTGTTATGTTTCTATGTTTAGTGTAATAATTTTACTTCAAATATTAGTAAGGAAATAACTAACCTCATTGGCAGTAAAGCGGTAGTGTTTCATAATATAACAACCAATCAATACCCCAGTTCGGCCCAATCCTGCCTGCCACCCCCAACAATACAAATCAATCAATAAATAGTTTACTACTCAGTAATTGCAAAAGGACAATAAATACAAAAGTTGAAACCTGAGTACACAATTACAGCTATTGTCCTAGATAAAAATTAAAACAGGATAAAGGAGGGGAAAATATGACATTTAACTGTCCATTAAAACTTCATTGAAGAATGATATTGGAGCAAGTCACTCACCTTACAATGGACAGCCACTGATCCTGGACTTCCTTCTGCAATTTTCAAAAATTGCTGGACAATCCGCTCAGGTGGGCAGCTGACAAGATAAAATTTTCAGAGGCAAACATAAAATAGATTAGAACTCATTAAACAGGAAATAACTGATAAAATATATCAATTGAGACTGTCTTATTAAGTACACTCATAGTTCAAACCTTCCATCTGGGAAGTAGAGATCATAGAATAAAAGGCCATGATCTGTGAAACAACGCTTATCATACATTCTCTTATTGAGTCTGATCACAGTAGTAACCCCTGTCTGTAACAACCCCAAATTAGAAATTGCACTATATTATGCATAAAGAAAGAAACATAAGACAGGGCTAATCACTAGCACATTCTTTTGCTAAAGTCAAATTAGCTCAGATCACAAGTTTATAACTTTATAAGAGTTAAAACCTGTTTAAAATAGTCAACATAGTCTTTTGGCATCAGTGCACGATTGCCACACATCTACAAAGATAAACAAAAAGCACTTCAATGAGAGCAACAGATAGGTGAAGTACAGTTTAACAATTTTCAATTCGAACATGATGCAAACAGGAAAAACAAACCAAGAAATTATATGAGACTACATTACTTGGTTCCACACTAATTAGTAATAAGCAGAGTTGAGACCTGACATACAACTATTCACCTTCATTGAAATCAGCCAGTATTATTATTTATTGCATAACTAGAAAACTAATTCAGCCACTCTGACAAAAGATGATAAAAAGTAAAACAACAGAATAATCAGACGGTGAGATGTACCTCCATACACCTTGCTCGAGGGCCACTAAAGGCCACAAATTTATTGGGAACTATCCAGTTTAAATCACCATTTTCAACCTACAAATCAACATATATGTCATTTTATTGGGAAATTTAAATTCTGCATAACAGACATCAAGAGAAAATGAGCACTAGATAACAATATATACAATGGATAGACTGTTCAGCCATTGCCATCAGATGTTTCAAAAACTTTTTGTACAAAATATAAGAAAAAAAGTATGCCTTCTCAAAATACTCATATTCGTCAACATTGAAGTCATTGAAATCAATCCATCCAATCCTCTTGCCTTTTGCCAAAGCCTAAAACACAGTAAATAATGAGTTTAAAAGTTAAAATCGATATTGCATAGTGAAGTCCTTTAGCACAAAAACAAGCATTACATGATAAATTACCATACTTTTAAAAATCAATGTCTGCCTAAAACTAACAAACTTTTTAGGCCACTCTTTCCAGAGAAGGTGCAGCAGGAATAACAGAAAACAAAGGGAATACAGAGACACTCCTACAAAGGTAACATGGAAGTAAAGAGCAACCAACAGAGAAGTAAAAGAGGGCAGCAACACACGCATTGCTGCCAAAAGAAAATGTTAAAAGTCAGGACAGAAAAAACATACTGGTACAGTTAAAAAAAGTACAGTATTTTGATCACACCAAACAATGAAGGCAGCGACAATATAGCTCTATTTTAATGTAATGCAACCCATTCTACACAGTATGCACCTGTTATTACAGTATGCACTTGTTTTAGTTATCTAATAAAAAAACCTGGAAAACAACAATGGCATTCTAGAGAATTTTACCCTAAGGCAATCAAGAACGGAGAGATGATATGTTGAAATTCCCCAAGTAGGATCCCGAAATGGAAAATATGATTCAAATAGTGCCAATGGACTGTAAGCAACTTCAGGATCCCAGTCTTCAAAGAGCACCAAGTAAGCTCCAAGCTGCAAGAAAGACGAATACAGTAGTTAGGATATACAATCACACTGAACCTGTTTAATTACAGTTCATGATACTCTGCACAAACTATGTATCTCAAACAACACATTGCTCAATCATGAAACAACAGATAAATCAATCTCAATAAGAGAAATTAATATCAAAAAGCTAGAAAGCTTCATTTTCAGCCATAATAATAGAAGGCTTCATTTTTAGCATAATAATGGCATAGATGGCTCTCCCAACTAAGCCAAAAAAATAAAGGAGAAACAAAAAAGAGGAAAGCGATCACAAACCAAAACAGCAGAATTTGCCTTTTTCTTAGGATCTGAACTGCAGTAGAAGCATACACAGCGTCCATGTGCCTCTCCTTCCTGGCCGCTCAGAAAAAAAGAGAAGCCAATCAATTTAGCATATTGTAAAATCCAAAAGGTATTTGGAATTGGTGATTCACTTTAAAAGGGAATTAATCAAAATTCCAAAACAATAAAAAATATGCTCATCTGCACAATTTCAAAACTATAATAAATTTGCTCATCTGCACAATTTTCCAATATCTGGTTCTGCAATAAATTACTTGCTAACTTATTGACTTCCTCACCACCTACAATGAGAAGTTACAAAGATAACAAGATAACTGCCATCTTTAGTTCAACTATTATGCATCGGCATGCGATCCTACTGAAATGGAGATAGACTGAGAAAACTTATTTTTGCCCAGACAGGCTTATTTTAAGTAGAGTTCAAGCAGTGATGACAAAACCAATGGATCTAATCCATTTATCAAGTTATGTGTTACTTTTAAAGACAAACTTCAAAAAATGGTTGAAATAGGCATGATTGAAGGAAAATTCCAATCTAAGTTGAGGCACCAGTGGCTATGATCCCAACGTCCATTTCATAACTGCCAAAGGTGGTTATGATTCAAAACTACTTTATTAGGAATCTGATATTTCATTTCAGCAGAAGCTTCTGCAACATAGGAAACTGGAAATTGAATAAATTGTCTAATCAAACTGGCAAAGGCTACAAAGAACTGAGGAACCTAAACACATCATTTTTATGAGGCAAGTCAATAAGAACTAGAATACAGCACCTGACCTGAGGAGCATAATAGTGATTTCAGCTTGCAGAATTAAAATACTTTATCAACCAGATTACAATACCCGAGGCAAATTGTTAAAACTTAAAACACTTGTTATAGAATATATAATCTAAATAAGGGAATAGCTTGTAACTCACCTTCAAGAGTTCCTGAAGCTTCCAACAGAAGCGATAGGTACAAGCAAGGTTAAGAGGTCCAAAATCAGCATAGAATGGTTCATAAACCTGCTTTGTCAAATCCAAAAGATTCGTCACTGATAGTATCAATTCCAACCAATTTGAACTTAGCCTTCAAAACAAACAGAACCTAAATGAATTTTTTAATTGCAATAATGATATATATAGTCCATCACTGTCCAAATATCAGACTAATTCATTGCCCTGAGATTTTTTTGAATTTTGGAATAAAATTGCTATGAAAAAGGGAAAAAAAAAACAGCCAAATACCAAACTTGAGAACATGATACACAAAGAGAAATAAGAAAACCCCACGATAAGACTCTAAAAAGTGACTTCGTACTTCTACAAAATTATACCAGATAACAAAAGAGAACATGAAGTTTGATCCAAAATCAATTACCGATACAAATCACTTCGAATCAAGGATATCTTCCTCTAAATCATAGAACCTTGGATGCAGGAAAAAATTTATAGTTTTTTTGGTTTGTGCATTGGTTCTTAAATCTGCAATAGTTATTTCCGTGGCCTTTTCCATATTAAAAAAAATTCATAGTGACATTTATACCAGAAATTCAAATTCGGCATTCCATTATAATGAGCCTGCACAATATGTAGAACAAAAGCTATAGAAGAGGAAAACGCTTCCTTCCAGACTGCCCTGCCCTACAAACCCGCTAGAAATAAATACATAACTACTTACAATTAATAATCTCTCCGAGATATTTTATCACACAAGAACCACAACCAAAAAGGGAATTTCATAGCAGAATTTTCAAGCAAGGAAAGAAAATTTTAGAAAAAACCCAAACTTTTTAATTAAATGCTTTGATTATATTCAATTTTTTATTTTGATGCTGGGAGAAGAGGTCCTATAGACCAAATAAGTCTCAAAGGACAGTAAAAAATAAACATTATCATTAATCTATAAGTCTCAAAGGACAGTAAAAAATAAACATAATAATTAACACGAAATGTTGAAAAGCCTCTCTAGTTCAAAAAAGTATGTCTACAGTTAATAAGCGTGTACACTGGTTGCAAGCAAAAACCAAAAAGAATGGGATAGTATTTTTTATAACGAAAAAAGAATGGAAACTGGTGGGGACTCGTCCATGACTCTTTTAATCACCCCTCGTTTTGTCTAGTTTGTGGAATGAATTGCCCTGCTAAGCATTCTCATCCTGATCAAATCATCGCAATCAAGTAAAGGTCATAAATTAGAATTGGAATTAAGCATACCAGTTCCTTATCAACGCTGAAGCAGATGGCTGGGCGAGGAAGCCATGACGCCTTGATATCATCCTGTCTATGCAGAACGGCAAAGTAAAGCTTTCCTTCCAGAACTTGAGAAATGCCACTCTTGTCAAAGTTATTGATCCCCATCTCTCTCTTACACACTCCCTCACTGTAAACCTATCTGTATGCCTCCTATTATCGAAACTATACAAAATTTATGGCCGACCCTCTGATGACGTGGCCAAAGCATAGCATACGTTCCATCACTCGCTCGCTAGGCAGGGAAGGAAAGAATATGGAAAAAGATGAAAAAAATTAAAACAAAAGAGGTGATGTCGCCCTAATCTTAATCTATATATCTATCTATCTATATGCTCTATTTTGCTCGGGAAACATATAAACCCTCCGACGAGGGTTTCAAGCAAAATTTTCTAAATACGTTGCTTTTCACGTATGGGTGTTCGGAAGCTATATTCTATGCTTCAACTGTTCAAGCATTTTCGTTATTGCAGGGTATTTTCATGCTATATTGATTAAGGCCTGGTCTTTGAAAGCTCAATTTGAACTTTTTTTTTGTTGAAGCTATCATGTAGACGAGAACTTTGTGCAATGTATAACGCGTACCTGTGATTTTTACGAATTATAGTGTGCAATTTCAGATTTGTACTGTGCTGTACTAATCTGATCTGTACTCAAATGCGGAGCAAAATGCACAGACACTGGTGCAAACCCCCGTGGAAACAAGATTCTGATGAACCGTGGAATATAGAGAGAAGCGCAATAAAAAGATAAAGACTTACGACAAGCTCAACACTGATGAACCAATCGAGGCGACGATTCGGCGGTCGGTAGAGCATCGGCAAATACTATTTTTTTAATTATTAATTTCCTTATGCTGTTTATATTGCTACATTCTTTTTATGCCATCCGAGGCCAATATATCATAATCGTGATATATAAACCTAACGTGTAGGTGGGTTAGTAGATGTAATTATGGTTGAATGCAATCTTTATCCACCAAACCAAACCAGTCCCTTCCCATATCAATTTATTAGGCACAACTTAACCACATGGAAACCGTCCTTCTCTTCATTTTATTGTCAAGGGGTTTGTTTTTCACTATTGTCAAGGGGTTCAAATCTCCAATAAGACATTGCTCCTTTGTCATTCTTCTTTGAATAGAGGTTTCCACATGTGTCTCCTTAAATAGAGGTTTCTACATGTGTGTTTTCTTAAATAGAGGTTCTCACAGGTGTATCTTTGAATAAAGGTTCTCACATGTGTGTCTTCTTAAATAGAGGTTCTTACATGTGTATCTTTGAATAAAAGTTCCCACATGTGTGTCTTCTTAAATAGAGGTTTCTAAAGGTGTGTTTCCTTGAATCCTTGAATAGAAGTTCGTGAAGGTGTGTCTCTTTGAATTTTTGACTAGAAGTTTTCACAAGTGTGTTTCCTTACTAAATCACAAATTATTAATGTATTTAACTCATAAAATATTCAATATACTCATAAATTACAATGGTAATCAATCAATTTGATCTCTTTTTATTATTATTTTTATAAATAAATATATCATTAAATAATTTAAGATAACAATTACAATACTTTAATTTTTTTTTAATATATTTATATCATATAAAATTTATTTTAATTAAAAAAACTTAACAAAGATATTAATATATATATAACACTCATAAATCAAACTTAAATTTTAAAGAAGATGACACCATTCTTCATTCAAATATTTAACTTTTATATTATATTATCATTATTTATTTAAAAAAATGAATATAAAAACTTAAAGAATTTAAGTTGAACTTTTTTATTTATATTATTTAATTTTACTAATTATACACTCTCCTAAAATCTATGATTTATGGACAAAACAAGTTTTATGCATTATATTTAGAGTAATATGTATGTCATATTTTATATTATATTCTCGTTACTTATTTAAAAAAATAGATACTAAAATTTGAAGAGTTTACATTGAACTTTTCTATTTATATTATTTAATTTCAGCGATTATACACTCTCCTAACATTTATGATTTGTGAACAAAACAAGTTTTATACATTATATTTAGACTAATATGTACGGCATATCTCATAGCACAAAAGGATTGGAGCTTATCAATGAATTTATACCCATCTTGTCAAGCATTAACAAACATGTACCCTCGACCCTTATTCAATCTTAATAATTGAAAAGGACCTAGTAGAAGAAGAAATTCAAGTGGGGACTCTTGAAAATCATAAATTGGACACTAAACCTAGGGGATCCTCATGGGATTGTATACAAATGGGAGCTTCAAAATATAACCTCTGACCCAGAAGTAGAGGAATCCTAGACTTCGCTAGGAAGGTGGCACAGGTACTAGGTTTCCTTGATGAAAAAAATAGAAGTCAACCCAGAGAGGAAGAAAGCCCTTTATGTATATGGCATAGAAACGAGCATCATTAGAGGTTAGATGTGGGAAACAATTATCTCTTATTGGGGCTCTTAGAGCATATGCCCTAATGAGGGGCTTAAATGATCTTCTTAACCCTCAATTGTTGAGGGTTGGCCAATCCCTCAAAGAAATTGGTCATCATGAGGCTTATAGAGACATTAACACCCCTCTATTATCCTCCTTTATGAGACAATTACAAAGGGGGAAAAGTAATTCAAAAACTCTCAAAAATTTTAATCGGGTGGGAGTTCAGTTACATTAATGTTATTTGGAGATTTGGTGGGAATATAACTGGATGGAAGAGGTCTTCATATACCCTATCTAACTCTTGGGCATTTCCTACAAGTCTACAGGTAGCCTTATTCTCGATGGATATGGGGAAATAAATCTTTGTCCTAAATGTTTGTGGCCCCTACTGTGATAGAGTGGAGTATTGGGACAAATTCTTCAATATGGAAAGTGTTTATAGTGGCCTTGTGGTGATAGGAGGAGACCTAAACTTTACTTTAGGAGCTTCATAAATTTGGGGACCTGTTGCTCATGTAATGTACCTAGGAAGGATAATATGGGATACCTAGGGAGGTACCCAAGGGGATAATGAACGTAATGTGGCCATAATACTGGAATAGACCCATTACGTAATTAAAAGGAAATAATATGCCCAATATGTAATTTAAAGGAAATAATATAATAATATGGGGTAGTTGGCATAAGACCCCTAGGAATACTCGTGAGAAAGTATAAATACACATGAGTATCATTGTATTGGGGTGTGTTGGATCATTGTATTGTCTTGTAGCAAGCATGGCTTGTGAAGTGATTCCTTGCATAATGAGTATTTGATGGTGTTACCTTACATTAAGGGTTCCTCTCTCTGTAAATTTGGTGTTGTTCATGGTGAATACCTTGGTATCTTTGGTGTTTAGGGTTTATTTTTTAAGTTTCATAGTGGATTATCTCTTATATCTTTGAAGTTTTACTACACATATGGACTATTTATCAATATTTCTTAGAAGAAAGCTAGAAGCAGTGGGTTTGTTGGACATCAAACCAACAAAACTAACTCCCACTTGAAGAAATAAGAGAACTAGGGAAGACATAGTAGCCAAGAGGCTTGACTGCTTTCTAATATCATAAGGGTTTTTGGATGAAATCATTCGAGTGAGACAATGGGTAGCCTTGGGAGGGGACTCGAACCATAATTTTGTTATGTTAGAAGTTCCTTTTCCCAAGAAAAACCACCCAACCCCTTTAAGCTAAATCTTGAATGGTTGAAGGTGGAAGAGTTTGTTAAAAAGATCAAGGACGTTTGGAAGCCCTTTGATGAGCAACTAAGAGAGTTTGCCCCACCTCATTTTCAACAAAACCTAAAAGAGGCAAAGAAGGTAGTAGCCCAATGGACAAAGGACAAAAAACAAAAAGATGATGGGCTCTTTACAGAAGTGGAAAAATGTCTAGAGACCCTGTATACTAGTGAAAGGTTTGGTTACTTGATTGAAACCCAGAAATTGGAAGCAAAGCAACTAGAAGAAAAAAAGAGGAATATCTTACTGGAGAAAGAGAGGGAATGGATGCTCAAGAGTAGGTTCATTTGACTTCAAGCATGTGATAAAAATTCTAAGTTCTTTCATTGATGCAAATGGCAGGAAAAATATAGATTATGTTTGGAAGATTGACAAGGGAAATAATAGGTGGGAAACAAATTTTAAAGACATGGCAGATGAGGGAGTCAACTATTTATCCAATCTCTTCATGGAGGACTTTAGGTTCACTATTGTTGAAGTGATAAGACTCTCCAATTATTTTCCTAGCTTTGTAAACAATGAGGACAACTTGGAGCTTATGAAAGAAGTGGGGAAAGATGAATTGCTTCAAACTTTACAAAGTTTCCAAAGGGCTAAAAGCCCTAGGCCTAATGGCCTACCTATGGAATTACTCCTATGATGTTATGAATTCATTGAAGAAAATCTGAGGGTGGTGGAGACCAAAAGAAATGCATGGAAAATGCTTGGGACTTATATTACTACCTTCCTTGATTTAATCCCAAAAGAGGATATTCGACAACTTTTGAAAAGTTTAGTCAATATCCTTATTCAACTACATCTACAAAATTATCTCAAAGGTCATTGTCGTAAGACTAAAAAAGGTCTTATTAAAAAAAAACTTAGGTGAGCATTTCAAGTTTTTGGAAGGAAGACAAATCCACGAGGCAATTGGGATAGCTTAGGAAAACCTCCATTCGATAAAGTGCAAAAATAAAATATTGATGGTAATCAAATTGGACCTCTCCAAAGCCTCTGGCAAGGTAAGTTGGCTCTACCTGAGATTGAAACTCATTCACTTAGGTTTTTTTCATAATTTTGTAGTATAGATAATGAGTTGCATTACCTATGTCTCCTTTTCCATCTTAATCAATGGAGTAGCATCCCCTTTCTTTAGACTAGGTAGAGGTCTTAGATAGGGATGCCCTCTCTCCCCTCTCATATTTATACTGATAGTTGAAGGGTTGAGAAGACTAGTAAAATAAGCATCTAAAAATGACAACTTTAAAGGGATTTGCATTGGCTAGGATTGCATTATCACACATATTTTGTGATGATGTACTAATTTACTGTGAAGGCACTAGAAGGATTTTTTAAAAGTTTAAAAACATTTTGGACTTATTCAGTAAAGCTATAGTTATGCATATAAATCTTGATAAATCCACTGTGTCCATGTGGGACATAGAAGAGCATGAACATGTATATTTCTCCCATTTTTTTTATGTATCAAGTAATAGATTTGGATCAAGGATTAAAGTACTTGGGATTCCACCTGAAACCAAACCCATACAAAAAAAAAAGGTGATTGGAAATGGTTGATTATTGAAGTAGAAAAGAAGATAAACCATTGGTGCAATCGATAGTTCGCAAGAAGGGGAATATTGGTACTTTTCAAAGTTGTCCTAGAATCCATACCAATATATTGGATTTCATTTTCTTGGGTCTCGAAAGGTGTATTGGAAGAAATTAGGAAATTGTGGTACAAATTTATCTAGTCAAGAGAAAAATCAAAGAAAGGACTTAGGTTGGCATCTTGGAAAAAACTTGTTATCCCAAAAGAAAATGTAGGATGGGGCCTAAAAAATCTCTTCCTCTTCTCAAAGGCCCTAACAACAAAAAATGTATGGAGGCTGGTCCAAGGACAAGGACTGTGGATCCAAGTAATCAAAGCTAAGTAATTGTACCTAGCCACAATAGAGGGATGGATTAGGAACCCTATAAAATAAGTGCATAATGCCTCAATTATATGGAAAGTTGTGAACTCATATTTCTAGCTAATTGATAATTGGTTGGTATGGAAGGTGGGAAGACGGGATAAAGTCTAGATAAGGTTGATCCCTAGATATTTCGTAAAGGAAAACACAAATTACCTCGTCTGGTGATACAGGAAATTTGAAGCAAAGGGATTTTTTTGTTGGGGTATGTGCTATATTCTTTGTGTGCGAGGGGTCCAGGCCCCCTTCGGGGGTTTGGGGGCAACGCCCTCAAGAATTTTTTTTCCTCCGAAAATGTGTCACATTTTTTGCTTCATTTTTTTTGTTGTCTTGATTTTCATGTCCATTGTTGGGCGGTTTTTTGTCACATGGTTTTTGCAGATGGTTTTCTATTTGCAGTTAAGGAATTAGGTTTGTTGACTAATCCAAGTCATTGGGTTAGGGTTTTGGATGTCGATGGCTCCTATATGTATATTGTATTGTAAACAATGTATCACAATGAATGAATATAGAATATGTTGGTTTTCTCAGTTTGGGTTTCCAAGGGAAAAATATCTTTGTAATGTGTGTATTTGCCATTGTATCTTCGATGTTCTTTTATTGAAAATTTGTTTGTAGTAAAATATTGTACAAGGTTAAAATCTACATTTGGTATCAGAGTTTTGTTGGCTTCAGGGGGACACCTTTGTGGTCAAGGGTTTGGCTTGGGACTGTGATAAGCCTTGTTACAGTGGGAGATCTATGGTATTGAATCTTCAGGTGAAGAGAAATGGCGAGCAATTTGAAAATGGAGATCGAGAAGTTTAATGGGCAAAGTTTTGAGCTGTGGAATCTCAAGATGGAAGATATGTTGGTGGACAGAGATCAGTGGATCGTGGTGGATCCAGGTACTGCACCTATAGGAAATTCAGCAGATGACTGGAAAACGTTGGATCAGAAGGCAAAGAGCACAATCTGACTATGTATCCCAGATTCAATATTATTGAATGTGTGAGAGGAAGCTATAGCCAAAGATTTATGGGATAAGGTGGGGAATTTGTATCAGTCTAAGTCCTTAGTAAATAAATTATTCCTAAGAAATAATTTGCATAACCTGAGGATGAGAGATGGAGACTCGGTGGCAAAGCATTTGAACGCCCTCAATATTGTGGTAAGTCAGTTAGTATCTATTGAGATTAAATTTCAGATGAAGATAACTGTATCAGTTTATTGTGCTCTTTACCAGACTCGTGGGATATTCTGGTTGTGGCCATAGGTAGCAATACAACTTCCTTGAAGTTTGATGAAGTGGTCTCATCCTTTTTGTCGGATGAGATGAGACAGAAGAACATGGAAGGACAGAGCACAAATGAATTATTTGCAAGAGGACGCTCCCAGGAAAGAAATATATCTAAGTCCTCAAGTGGGAGACACAAGTATAAGGGTAGATCTAAATCTCTCAGAAATTTTGTAAAGGTATGATGGAGATGTGGAAAAGAAGGGCACTACAAGAAGCAATGTAGATCCAAAGTTGAGAAAAAGAAGGGATCTGAAGAAGCTCCTTCTACAAAAGAAAAGACCTCCAAGGAAGAAGGAGGGGATGTGTACTTGGCTTCTTCAAGCACAAATGTAGATCATGAGGCATGGTTGGTTGACTCAAGTGCATCCTTTCATATGACTACCCACAGGGAGTGGTTATGTGAATATGAAAGGTATGATGGAGGTAATGTTTTCCTAAGTGATGACTCGACAAACAAAATCATAGGATGAGGAAAATTCAAGTTGAGGCTCATAGATGGAAGGATTATAACACTACCTGGTGTTCTGCACATCCCAGGATTGGAAAGAAATTTGATTTTTGTAAGAAAAATAGACGATGCAAGGGTAAAAACAATATTTGAAAAGGAAACCTGCAGGATGGTTTGAGGAGCAATGGTGATGTTGAAGGGAGTTCAGTTTGGAACTCTGTATAAGCTGCAAGGAAGCACTATTAGTGATGGCTATAATAGTTCTGTTGTTCCTGATATTGGAGTTGAAGAAGAAAGAACTCATATAGTCTCTAGAGAAAAGGTTATGTTGTGGCATCAAAGACTAGGGTATATCAGAGAGAAGGGTTTTCGACTACTACACGGTAAAGGTATGGTTGAAGGAATGTCTAACTGCTCTCTGGATTTTGATTTATGTGAACATTGTGTATATGGGAAGCAGAATCGGGTAAGATTCCCCTCTGGTGCAAAGAGGGAAGAAGGAATTTTGCAGCTAGTTCATAGTGATGTGTTTGGACCCATGTCGATTCCATCATTGGGAAAATTTGTGTACTATGTCTCATTTATAGATGACTTCTTGAGGAATACTTGGATATATTTCCTCAGAAATAAATCTGAAGTCTTTGACAGGTTTAAAGATTTTAAGGCTCTTGTTGAGAATCAAACAGAGAAAATAATTAAGGTGTTGATGACATATATTGGCGGAGAGTTCCGCGAGAATGAATTTGAAGAATTATGAAAGAAGTGTGATATAGCAAGGAAGAAGACTACTCCATATACACCTCAACAGAATGGAGTTGCAGAAAGGATGAACAAGACGTTAATGGAAAAAGCAAGGTGCATGCTCGGTAGTGTTGGATTAGAGAAAGAATTATGGGCAGAGGCAGTGGGTACTGCATGTTACTTGGTCAACTGATCACCCTCATCAATGCTGGATGACAAGACTCCACAAGAGGCATGGACTGGTAAGAAACCTTCTCTCACACATGTCAAGGTATTTGGCTGTGAGACCAATGTTCATGTTCCAAAGGAAAACATGAGTAAGCTAGATAAGAAGGTTGAAAAGTGTATATTTATTGGGTATAAAGATGGTCTCAAAGGTTATAACCTTTGGAACCCAAAAATTAAGAAGGTTGTGTATAGTCGAGATGTGGTATTTAGAGAAATGAAGGATGTTGTTAAAAAGGAAGTCCTACCAAGTAAGGAAGAACCAAAGAAAATAGAGTTTGATTTAAAGGATGATGAATCAGACTCTATAGAAGAACATGAATCGAAAAAAGAAGATCCTCATACTCCAGTATTGACGAGATCGGTTCGAGAAAGAAAGCTACCAGAAAGGTATACTCCATCTAATTTCCATTCAAATTTTTCTTTGTCTATTACTGATGATGATCCTAGAACTGTTAGGGAGGAAGTGGATTCAGAGGATGGAAAACTCTGGAAAAAGGCCATGGATGAAGAAATGGCAACCTTGGATAAGAATGAGGCTTAGGATCTAGTGGTGTTGCCGACTGGAAGAAATCCCATTGGCAGCAAATGGGTATTTAAAAAGAAGTTGAATACAAAAGGAAAAGTGGAGAAATACAAAGCTCGATTAGTAGCAAAGGGTTATTCCCAGATTGAGGGAATTAATTTTGGTGAGATTTTTTCTCCTGTTGCCAAGTTAACTTCTATAATATTTATGTTATATGTTGCTGCTGCATTTGATTTTGAAGTAGAACAGATGGATGTGAAGACAACATTCCTACATGGGGATCTGGAAGAAGAAATCTATATGAAGCAGCCAAAAGGATTTGTTGTGAAGGGAAAGAAGGAGCTAGTATGCAAGCTGAAAAAGTCCCTATATGGTTTAAAACAATCACCAAGGATGTGGTATCAAAAATTTGATACTTATATGTTGGGACTTGGCTTCACAAGAAGCAAAGAGGATCATTGTGTATGCAAACACATCCTAGAAACTATAAGCATGGCTCGCTTTATCTATTCCTTGATTGAAGAGCTTGTTCACTTGTTTAATGCACTTCATAGTTACTGTTAAGACCATCAATGGGGCTTTCTTACACCAATTCCCACTTCCAAAAAATTTCATCCCCTTTCTTTTTGCCCTCTGCTTTCCCTTTCTGGTTACTTAGTTGTTTTTCAGAAAATGTCTAGGTGCGCGGGTTGGCAGATTCACGTGTTCATATTTCCACTGATACTTTTGTATCATGAGTTTGATCGACCGCTTCCCCGTTCCATATTCAGCAAACTTTTTGGATCGCGGGATCCCGGGTAGGCAGGCTCAACATTTCATTTCCATTGTTTTGCCGCCTGCAAACAACACCCAGACTTCCCAGATCTACAAATTGACAACCAATATCCCTTTTCTTTTTCTCGTTTACTTTCCCTTTCTGGTTACTTAGTCATTTTTTCCGAATGTCTCATGCTTTTATATACAACACTCGAAGTTCCGCAATATACAAATTGACCGTCGAAGTCCGTCATTGTCCCCTGTTTCATGTTACACATTTTGCAATCAAAAGTTGGGATACATACAATTTGACCATTGGGCCCTCACGTCTCCTAAGTAGAACTTGTGGCCCTGTTTTCAAGCCCGTCAATATGCCCTGTTCCAAATATGTCTCATGCTTGTATATCACGAGTCTGACCAACCGCTTCCCCATTGCATTATTGGCCACTATTTCCATCATCGGTTCCTGGCTAGGCTTGCTCAACATTGTGCTTCCATTGTTCCGCAACCTACAAACAACACCCGTAATTCCGCGATATACAAATTGACTACCAAAATCCATCATTATGCTTTGTTCCGCGTTACACATTTTGCAATCAAAAGTTTGGAGACATACAATTTGACCATCAGCCCCTCCCGTCTCCTGAGTATAACTTGTGACCCTATTTTGAAGCCTGACTGATCGCTTTCCATACTTGGCCATTTCTTGGAATCTCTTTTGCGGGTTGGCAGGTCAAGGAAATGTGCAATGCTTAATCACTCTTTGTCATCCTCGCCACCTTCGTACATCTTTCAAAATATGCAATTATTAATCTTTAATTCTAATAGCTCATCGTGCAGGAACCGTTAAGATTGTCATTAATATCTGAAAGGTTGGAGCAAATCTGTCATTAATACAAATTAAACCAAGATTTGTGGAGGGTTGTGTTATCCTTTCTAAGTGTTCATTTCAAGCATCATGCAATCTCTTTCGGGCGTCATCCGGTTAGCGGCTTCACGAAATCTTTAATCCTTATTCGCTCTTCGTTGTCACCGCCACCTTCGCACTTTTTTCTAAATATGCAATTAGTAAGATTTAATGGTAACAACTCATTACGCACAAACCATAGAAATTGTCATTGATCAACGAAAGGCTCAAGGAGATCTCCCATTGCTACGCATTAAACCAAGATTTACGAAGGGTTATATTATCCCTTCTGAATGTTCATTTCAAACATCATCTAGAGCAAACAGACATTCTGGTTAACTTATGGCAGCAGTTCGACAACAGTTATGTCCAGATATAGTAAGCACCTTCACGCATTATGACCAGAAATTCCAGTGCTCCAGGGCATATTATTACTACTCGTCTCCCTCCGCCCAAGAGAAAAAAAAAAGATGGTCCCTTGGTGCACCGAGAGATATATTTCAAGCCAAAGAATTCCAAGGAAACCCTGCCTACTTAGACAGGCCGCCCTCTTGCGTTGATGGCTGGCGCAGAGGTTGATGCAGTCGATTTCGAGCCAAAAAAAGATGATTTGATGAACAATGATACGACGATGGATGATGGCAATGTAGACGTTGTTCCCACTCCTACGCCCAAATTGAAATCAACCATAATGGGGGGCACTTCCCTGCTCGGTGATGGCGGCCGTGACAAGACCAAAGGAAGGGGTTTTAGAAAAGAAACCAATGTTGAACACAATAGCCTCTTTACAGCTCGAGAGTAGGAATTCCAGAGGCCCAAATTAGTCTGTTCTGGGCGGAAGTCTTTCACTGTAAGGAAATGGTCTTTTGATGCTCCCAGAGATATATTTCAAGGAAAATAGTTATTCAATTATTGGACCACTCTCTTGTTCTCTGGATATACAATTAACATCTTAGGGGATGAGGACCAGAACTCCCACTGGTGCAAGGCATATTCCTACTACTCATCTCCTTCAGCCCAGAATGGACTAATTTGGGCCTTTGGAATCACTCGTGCAACCTATGTCCCTGAAGTCTTTGCCTGTAAGGAGGGGGCCTCTTGGTCCCTCCCGCCCAGAACAAATTAATTTGACCTCTCAAATTGCTTGTGTAGGTTGTGTCCCTGAGTGTGAGGAGGTGGTCTCTTGGTGTGTCCTCACTTTCAGTTTCAGGATCTTCTGGTTTCCCTGCAACGTTTTTCATCTTCTTCCTCACGGGAATCTTGTGAGAACTATCAATTTTACCGCGAGGATGGGTTATTATGTCCTTCTGCATTTGAAAAATTATGGGTTGCTTTCTTGTTGGGGTGGGCCATTGGAGTGATGTTGTGGGATGTCATGCTCTTGGAAGTGGTGGTCGCGGATTGAAAACTCTTCTCAATGGGGCCTTTTCCCTGTTATTTGTACAATTCAGTGGTGCCTTGCAATGTCTACAGGTCGTCAACATCAAGATCAGGAGTGTTGTTCACCTGCTTCAAGCCAAAGAATTATTCCAATGTGGAACCCTCTCCTATTTATTTGTCGCCTAAGGTCTTCCACAAGATATTGAGATTGCGGCAACGAACATTGACCTTATGAGGAGAAGACTGCAAGGACTTCCTAAAAAAACATGGTAATGAGTTTTGTATGCATGTTGAAGAGCTTCTCGATGACTCCTGCATGTTATCCCACTAGAGGAACAACACAGAATTGTATGCATATTTTTTTTTAATTTTTTTTTGTAGATCTTGTACTTGTATTTATGACAAATATGTTCAATGCTTCGGTGCAAAGAACTCAATCCAATTTCTATGGATAGATATACACTGCCCAATATTTTTTTTTATGGATTTACTATTAAAAAAATTGCCTTGGAATCTTGGTTGTTGCTTCTTTGTTGGATTTAACACCTATTCTCGTTAGCATGGTTCGATAGTCTCGTAGTTCTTGAATATTGTATTGGCTCAAGTAATTTGATCTAATATGGAGCATTGAACAATTATATGACAATGCATTGTGTCGATCCCATCAGGCTTCTATGGAAACAAAAATGAATTTCAGACAGTTTCAAACCAACATTCAATTCTATTCATAATCCAGATAGAACATAGCAACACTAATTCACGATGCGGCAGTCGGGGCCCCGCCCTGGAAATTTCGTTTTCATCTCAACCTTGTTGAGCAAACGATTTCTTATTTCCCTTTCACTTCCTTGATTCCTTTACTCCAAAAGGAAACATTTTATTAGTTGTCCATCCCCTGGCCTCTATTTGAGAACTTTTTACTTTATCAATTGTAACACCCCCACGATGAGTGTGAATAAAACAAAATTTTATTCTCGTTTCTGAGCCAAATCAACTCTTTGATTCCCTACCAGGGTCTGGCTAACAAATCCGTGGACCTTATTGAACCCTGACTGCACAAACACGCATAAGGCACGAGCTTCCCCCATGCGACCGTAAGGTATGACCGCATGCTTACGAAGAGATGCTTCGCATTTCGATACTTTTAGGATGCAAAGCCACCCAGACTCCTACTTCTGAACTCCTGAACTCTCGACCTCTAATTCCCTTCCAAAAATAAAATGTATGGTCTTGTGCTATCGCCTTGATCAACAACTGTGATCGTATCGTGATTTCGCATTTCGGGATGATGAACGCAAGTCAGCTCTGACTCTCTGTTTCCTGAAATCTCGATTCCCGTAGCTCCTACCTAAACCCTCCGCCCATATGATCGCTCAACACGACCAGGGGCTAAATCTTCAAGCTTGTCGGGACTTCACGTTTCGTGAAGTTGGGATGCAACCCACTCCCTTTTCTTCTAAAGCCTGAACCCAAAAGCCTGATATCCCCTGTCTCGGATCAACAATCATGGCTCTTTCGTGAACTGACGGTTCATGATCAAATCGTGATTTCGGGTCTCGTGAGTTCACAAAACTTTGCCCTTTGACTTCCTTCAGCAGCGAGTCAACGAAGCGCTAATCCTTCGCTACGTGTCCTCTACCGATGGACAGTTCCGATCATTTCGGGACTTTCAAGACTTTGACGAGTCCATTCTCCCGCCTACACAAGGGTTAGGATCGACGGTCTAGGTAGCTCCTGATGGATCCTAGGATCTACGGTCCCGGTTCCATTTCTACTTGCGAAGGATGAAGGGGTCGAGGCGTTAATGCCTACGCTCCTCCTTTAGATCCACTAGTCCTGACAGACTTGGAATACTTCCGAAAGGATCTCGTCTGTTCGTTTATCAAACCAAAGGATACTCCCTTTCGATAACTTGACTCTCTATCCCTTCTGATCTTGACAAAAAAATTCATCCTCCCTAGGCTTCAAACTCCCACGACTCTGAAACCTTAGAGAGATAACTCCTTCTTGCGCATAGTTTTCCAGACCCGGGTCGCATGAAACTTCAGAGGGTTCTTGGGCAGTTATCCCTGATCTTAGTTGGGTTTTCTGGGAAAGGGCTCGGTATGGTTCCAAAGTTATGAGGTAATTCTCGGGGAAAGGTGCTCTCGAGGGGCCATCCTAGAATATTATGAGGGTCAACTAGATGGGTCTATTCTCACTGGAATAAATGCATACTTTGAAATCAACTATTTTACACAGACAACAACTATGGCCTATAAGTATAAACATTCATCCATAATATTCAATTCAAAATATAAGGCATAAAACACTTATCAAAACCACAAGGCGTGATGCCACTACTGAGAGGGGTGCTCGTTTCCACCCAACCGTAGGCTCAGTGACTCTAAATGGATTTACCACTAGCCACCCCCGAGCTAGACCACGATGCTCTGAGATTCAATCTCTTACTTCCAGCTCAACGTAAGACAAGGATGAAGGTTACTCTCCTTCTCATGGTGTTCAGAACTTCCTGTGATTCCAGAGTTTTTTCGGTTCTCTTTCGCGATCCCTGTCGTGCGTGCTCTCTCCTCTGCCTCTTCCACACTTTCTTTCTTGCCTTTCTCTACAATATTGTGTGTGGCACGAATTCCCCCGTCTGTGGTCAGGGCTGAGAGCTTTACGGATGGGCGGTTCGCCCCATCCCTTCATTAACTCTTGAGGAGCCTCCCCACCTACCATCCTGCTGGGAAATTCATTCCAGGGTCAAAGAGTTGTTTTGGTCTTTGAGCAAGTAAGAACCAGTATGTTACTGGTTCAATGGAAGTTAACGCAACCATTCCAAGTCCCTTCCACACCTTTCATTATCCATCATGGTCTCTTTTAGAACATCCCCTCCTCAGTAGTCGTGCAACACATAATCATAACGAAATTTACATTCATTGACCTTTTATACAAAGGTCCATCAAATCAAACATTCACACATTTGAGTTTGCCATAGTTTTTGGCCAATATAGTTATTTTTATAGACTGGGGGGAAACAGGATGTTACAATTCCCTCCCCCTTAAAGGAACATCGTCCTCGATGTTTTATCTATCAATATGACGTGTATGTACAGAAGTAAACAAAATCGGATATGCATGTTTCATGGCATCTTCCATTTCCCACGTAGCCTCATCGGGGCCAAAATGTTTCCACTGCACCTTGACCTGTGCAATGGTTCAGTTTCTGAGTGGGGTTTCCTTTTTGTCCAGTATGCATTGAGGTTCTAGCATGAATTCTCCCTCTGGTTCCACCTGGATCATAGACCAGTCAATTATATGATTAGAATCATGTACATATTTCTTCAATAATGAAACATGGAAAACATTATGTTCTTTTACTGTGGGAGGAAGTGCTAGCCTATAGGCTATAGGTCCTATTGGCATTGGAAGTCACTCCTGGATTGCAGCAGGAGCAGAGCCCGACACCCATCAGTTTATGTCACGCTTTTGTTTTAAATGGGGTGATCGGATGTGAGTGAACTCAGAACAATATCATTTAACTCAGAAAACTAGGCCAGAAATGCATAGGGAAGTGAGGGCCATAACTAAATTTAGTCAGGAATTTGAGTTAAAGCGAGAGTCGAGGGAAGGCTAGGGAGAAAAGAGGGGAGACTGCTCTGGGCATCAGGCCTTCCAGCAACTCGGGAAAGAAAAATGAGACACTAAAATGTGCCTAAATGACACAGCGATAACTGCACACTGATCAAACCTATCATACTATGCAACCACGACCATTCGAATGGATCCTCCAATGCCAAGTGTTTTAAACAACTAACAAACAAAATAAAAGGAAAGAGAAGTTGACTTCCATTAATTTGACAGTCTCAAATCAAAATACATAACCAGAGCTTCCTCAAAAACTTTACAGTCGGGAGCTAAGCTCAACCATCGATCTCTACAAAAAAGGCAAAAATGCCTACATATACTCCTCCACTTTCGCCTAGCAGAGGCGTCTCAGGACTTTCAAGGTGTGGCGTCTCCTCAGTCAAATCTGGCCTGAACTCCTTTGTCAGATGTCACCTTAACTTTGCATGGCCTTTGCAGGGGAGGTAGTTGAAACATAAAATGCTAAAATAGCGTGTGCAGACTCCTCTGGTCAGACGAGAACTCGGCATGACTTCTTTGGAGAAAAACAACGTACATGACCATCTCGGGCAGACTGCCTGCCGGAACCTCCATGCTTTACATTTAATGAGTGAGCCGAGGTTTCAACTACCTCCATCCACCTTCATTTATTTTTAGCAAGGACCAACATCGAGGTCGAGTTGAACTGGTCTCTGGAGAACGCGGTGATCCCTTCTGCAGCTAAACCCAACACTTTGGCCCTTTGCACAGTTCTTTCTATCTCCCCCAAGTGACCACAGGCTGTGACCCTATGCCTATCTTCAAAGGCGCTTTCAACATTTCGCGTTTCGTGGATGGGAGGAGACTGCTCCTTGTGCTTCAAAGTTACAAAAGGTGAGGTGGCGACATAGCCTAATCGCGTGCCACGTACCCCTCCTTGATTGGGCGGCCTAGATCATTTCGACGAGACTGTGGGCCCGGGTCCTGGACGCCTTCGGCACTTCGCGTCTCGCCACTGGGAGGATGTTGGTCCTTGTTCTTCAAAGTCACGATAGGTGAAGTTGCGATAGAGCCTAATCACGTGCCACGTACCCCTCCTTGATCGAACGACCTGGATCATTTCGGCGAGACTGTGGGCCCGAGTCCTGGACGCCTTCGGCACTTCGCGTCTCGCAGCTGGGAGGAGGTTGCTCCTTGTGCTTCAAAGTTACGAAAGGCGAGGTGGCGACATAGCCTAATTGCACGCCACGTACCCCTCCTTGATTGGGAGGCTGGATCATTTCAGCGAAACTGTGGGCCCGGATCCTGGATGCCTTCAGCACTTCACGTCTCGCGGCTGGGAGGAGGCTGGTCCTTGTTCTTCAAAGTCACGATGCGCGAAGAGGCAATAGAGCCTAATCGTGCGCCACGCATCCCTCTAGATGGATGGTCTTGATCATCTTGGTAATATTGTGGGCCCAACTCCTGAGCGCTTTCGGCAATTCGTGTCTCGCAAATGGGAGGAGGTTGATCCTCATTCTTCAAAGTCGCGATGCACGAAGAGGCGATAGAGCCTAATTGTGCACCACACGTCCCTCTGGATGGACGGTCCTGATCATCTCAACAATATTGTGGGCCCAAATCCCAGATGCCTTCGACACTTCACGTCTCGTGGATGGGAGGGAGTTGATCCTTTCTCTTCAAAGTCACGATGTGCGAAGAGGCGATAGAGCCTAATCGCGCACCACGTGTCCCTCCCATGCACTAAAACTTGTGCAACTCCGTGGCTCTGGCTTACCCGATGACCGACGATCTGCTCCATTGATCGATCCTAGCCGTTGAATCCCAGATCGCCCATCTGCTAACACTTAAGTCCGAAATGGACTTCTTCTGTGTGTTGTGCTTGGCGTTCATGCTTGCGGCCTTTGAATAAAATGCATTTGATGGATTTTTTAAGCCCCATTTCTTCGCATTTATGCCACGAGCTCGAATCCTAGAGAGAAAACGCCCTCTTGCAAGAATTTGCACTAACATTAGGCTCCATGGGGGATAGAGTCATCCCTGCGATGCTCTAAGAACTCATTTGCAGCTTCAGTGCCTTGCTATTGGCCTATGGAGTCATTTACTAAGCCGAAAAATAAAAATAATCAAAGAACCAAAAGGACAATATTTACAAACAAAGGAGTCGTCTAAGGCTCAAACAAAACATTTCTTCAGAAAATGCCCATTTACTGGGTTGTTGAAAACCTCTTCACCCTCCAAATCCTGCAACCTGTATGTGTTATTTGAGAAAACCTCAGAGATTTTGAAGGGCCCGATCCATAGGGCATCAAACTTGTTGTGTTTGCCCTTATCCTGTCTGGGTGCATCCCACTTAAGCACCAAATCCTCGATTTCAAACTCCTTCTTTCTGACTTTCTTGTCAAAGGCATGTTTGACCTTCTACTGATGACTATGAGCTGCGTCCATCACCTGTTCCCTGATCTGTTGCACTTCCACGATCTGATGAATCCTTCTGACCATATGATCCGGCTCTCCTTCATAATCTTAGAAGAACTTCGCTACAAGTAAGGCGAGCTGAGTGGGAAAAACCGCCTCTATTCCGTAGACCAGCTGGAAAGGCGAGGTGCCTAGGGAATTCTTCATTGTTACTTGATCGACCCATAGGGTGAATTTGAGCTTTGAATCCCAAGCCCTCTTATTGTCTTCCAATAATCTTTTAATGAGATTGATTAGGCTTTTATTAGAAGATTATGCCAGTCCATTTCCTTGAGGATAATAGGGGGTGGAATGAATTAGCGAGATATGGAACTATTCACAGAACTTAATCAGAGGCTCAAATTTGAACGAAGCAGCATTATCAGTGACAATCCTGCTGGGACGACCAAATCTGACTATGATATCCTCCAGGAAGCTGATAATTACTTTGTGTGATGCACTTCTAGTGGGGGCAACTTCTATCCACTTGGTGAAATAGTCTGTTGCAGTCAGGATCCATCTATGTTGGCCACTTGAGGGAGGATGGATTTCCCCGATGAAGTCCAACCCCCACTGCTGAAAAGGTGTTGAAGCCACTACAGGCTTCAGTGGCAGTGTTCTAAGCTGTTGCTTTCCTGAGAACTTTTAGCATTTGATGCAGGCTATGATTTATCTGCAGACATCAGTGAATAAAGTGGGCCAGTGATACCTAGCCTTGAGGATTTTGTGAGTTGTGGTCTTCTAGAAATGATGCCCCCCACAAAGGTCGCTATGGAAATAAAACATAACATTCTGGGCTTCTTGTGGATTCAGGCACCTTAAAAATACCCCTAGAGGGTCTTTCCAGTACAAGGCTCGGTCAATGAGGCAATATCTGACCGCCTGGAGCTTTAAAGCTCTCGCCTTACTCTTTCCCATTCCATCAGGAGGCTTCAACTCTTGTAGAAAATACAAGATATCTCTATACCAGGTGCATCCTGCTAGCGATAAGTCACCCTGAGAACCTTTGTTGGATGACTCAGCTTGCTGATTTTCTGAACAAGCATTGATGAAGTTGATCCCCAAGGCTTTGCAATTGGATTCAGCTGGCAGCTTCGCTAAACCCTACCCCTTTACCAACTTGGTGGGCTTAATCTCCAGATCAAACTCCAGGATTTTGGCAATCCATTTACCTCTTCTCCCATCTATGTCAGGTTGTATAAGGATGTCCTTCACAGAGGCTGAAGGAACGTATGCAGTCACTTTTGAGTGCAAGACATAGACTCTGAAAGCTTTGAGAGATTTCACCAAGGCATAGGCCTGCTTCTCCATGATCTCGTACCTGATTTTTGCATCTCTTAATGCTTTACTGAAGAAGGCAATGGGTTGCTCTCACCCTTCCTCATTTTTCTGCAATAAGACTGATGCTACTGTATCAAAAGAAGCGAAAGAAAAAACTAGGAAGTCTTTGGAATAGTCAGGACTAATCAACACAGGTGCCTCAGTCAATGCCCTTTTTATTTGGATAAAATATTCCCTGGGTTCAGCAGTCCATTTTACTTCTTTTCCTTTCCTGAGCATGGTTATGATGTGTTTCACCATCTCAGTGAAATTTGAGACGAACCTCCTCAGAAAGTTAATCTTCCCTAAAAAAGCCTGAACTTCCTTCCTAGACCGGGGAAGTGACAGGGTCTAAATTGCCTCTACCCTGCTAGGATCAATCCTTACTCCTTTTGTTGATACTATATGACCTAACAATTTCCCCTCCTTCATGGCAAACAAGGATTTTTTGGGGTTTAAGGATAGGCCAAACCTCCAACACTTCAAGAACACTTTTCTCAGGTGACAACAGTGCTCTTTGTCAAACTTGGAGAAGACTGTGATGTCATCCAGATAGATCACCACAAACTGATCTTTTTCCCCAATGAAGGCTATATCCATGGCTCGCTGAAATGTTGCTCCTGCATTCATCAATCCAAAGGGAATTTTGGCATACATGAATGTGCCCCAAGGAGTGGTGAAGGTCATTTTTTCTCTGTCCTCGGGCATGACTGATATCTGGTTATAACCAGAAAAACCATCGATCATGGATATCCTAGATGCACCAGTTACCCTCTGCAATATGTGTTCCATGTTGGCCAGGGGGTAATTATTCTTTCTTGAGCTTCTGTTCAGATTCCTGAAGTCGACGCAAAGCCTGATCTCACCACTTTTCTTCCTTTCTGGGACCAAATTGGCCACCCATTTAGAATATCTCAAGGGGACAATAATTTGGGCATCTAACAACTTCTTCACTTCTTTTTCCATGACAGGCAGCAACGTGGGATTTATCTGTCTTAGCTTCTGCCTAAATGGCCTGGCCTCTTTCTTCAATGGGATCTTGTGTTCAATGACAGATGTGTCATATGTCTTGAGGTCTTCATAGGTCCATGCAAACACATCAGCAAATTCTCTTAATAACTCGGTATATTCGGCCCTTTGTCCTCTGGTTAAACTGCTCAACAATTTGACAAACTTAGGCTCCTCCTATGTGCCAATGTTGCACTCAGTTGTGTCAGCATCTTCATCTGAAACCCTACCCTTTACTACCACATCATTCCCATCGAACAATATTTCTAAAGGGACTAGTCCCCTCGGAATGTGATTGCTAGGCAGCTGAATAATCTGGTGATTAGCAATTTCATTTAAAAACACCTCAGGGTAAGTGTCACCTTCAAGGTCAGGATCCTGATCAATGTGTAACCCATAAAATTCATCAACAGATTGGAGAAATTTTTCGATTTCGAGATCATCTTGAAATACCTTCCAATGCTTGACATTGTCTGGTACAGAGGGCCTATATTTTATCTCAACATCATATTTGACCATAGACGGCAGAGGGATTTTGAGCCGGCTAGCTGAAACAGCTAAAGAATCGGCCATAGCATTATCCTCCCTTGGGACAAAAGAAATGTTGAAAGCTGAGAATAAATTATCAATCAGGGCCCATACCTCATTCCTGTAACTTCTAAGCCGAGGATGCTTGGCGGATAGACATTCCTGACTTGTTGGATTATCAATTCCGCATCTCCGAACACTGCCTTCTCCCTTATTACCATTTCTTTTGCGACCCTCATACCCACAACAAGATATTCGTACTCTGCCACATTGTTGGTGGTTTCAAATTCCATCTTGTATGACAGGGATGTGGTCTCTTGAGAAGGTGACATGAAAACCACTCCAGCGACAACGCCTTCGCTAGAAGAAGCTCCGTCGAAGAACATTTTCCAAATGGAGGTGTTTGGAGGAGGTGACCCATGATCAAATAAGAGTTGCTTTCTGATTTGGAAAGGGGCTTCCGGAGCATCGATGATTTGCAATAAAGTAGACCCCAAATCAGTGTCCAGTGCAAAGAAGGGATGATTGGTGGGGTTTGCTTCATCACTGACAATATAGGCTAGCTGGGATTCTCTGTACAACCTCCTGTGTTCCCCTCCAAAGACTGGAATAGTATCATATGTGAGATTCATCTGTAATGTTCCTCCAAGCTTTTTAATTCAAGATCTTGACAACAACATGCCAAACTTGGGAGGAACGTCAACCACTACAATGTCCATGACCACACTCTTCATTGGCAGCTGAAACAGAGAGACCGCCAAGTCTTTGATGACTCCAAGACATTGCACCCTCCTTGAATCAAAAGAGTACAAATCATGATAATCCTTTGTCACTTCCAGTCCCAATTATTCCATGACTATTTTGGGCATAAGGTTATGGGAAGCCCCTGAATCCATGAGGCAGTTATGCAACACTTTATCATGTATGTTCAGGGATGTGTAGAAAGGAGGGGATGAATCATCTCTATCTTCTACCATGGGACCTAGGACGACTGYTGGMTTTTCATCTTAGAGATTTATTGAGTCTGTGGAAGGCTGGGGGGGCTCAGATTGTAGCAGCTTGGAGAGGGACCTTTTGAAATCTTCATTTTTAACTAGTTCAGATAGGGGTATAGGGATTCTAATCTTCTGAATCTCATGCTCAAAACTAAAGGAGGAGAGAGACTTAGGAGCTTCCCTTACCTCGGAGACAGGTTCCTTGGATGATGGCGAAGCATTCTGAGTTTTCTTTTCTTTAGTAGTGGTTGTTGCAGCTTTAGTAGGCCTTTCCGCTATGAGGGGCTGATCCTGGCTATCAAAATTCCCTTCTTTCTTTTTTGACCTGAGATTGTATCTGTTAGGAGTGTTGC
>ML778804.1:404484-415552 GCA_009831015.1 Picea engelmannii | reverse complement strand
AATTGTTGTTTCTTGTGCACTCCACCTTCGCACTTTTCCAAGTATGATATAACTGAGGTTTAATGCTAACAACTCACCATGCCTCCAGGAGACAGTCACACTAACTTTCCCTACACAACTTGTCCAAAAACATGTAGAAAATAGCATGCTAGGTAATGGGATATCTATTACAAATATCAATATATTGGCGAAAACAAGTCCCACCGACCGTTTCCCTATTCCATACTTACCGACTTTTTCGCTTGTGGGTTCCTGGATAGGCGAGATGCACTTCTATTGTTCCTTGACCTGCAAAAAGCACCCCGGCTTCCGCGATATACAAATTGACTTCCAGACTCCCACATCATCCCCTCTTCTGTGTTACACATTTTGCACTCAAAATTTTTGATATATACAATTTGACCGTCGGGGTCTCACGTCTCCTTGGGAACCCTTGTCACCCTATTTTGAAGCCCATCCAATCGCTTTCCACACTTGGCCATTTCTTGGAATCTCTTTTGTGGATTGTCGGGTTGGCGGGTTCAGGAAATTTTCAATTCCTAGTCGTTGTTTCCTATGCCTGCCACCTTCACACTTCTTTCCAAGTATATGCAATAAGTATGCAACTTCTCCAGAAACATGCAGAGAAGATCTTTCCAAGAAATGGGATATCTATTACAAATTTGAATATATTATCCCTTCTTTCCCCTCTTCTATACTTAACCAAATTCCCGTTTATTTTTCCCCTCTACTTTCTCTTTCTGGTTACTTAGTCGTTTTTCCGAAAATGTCTAACTGCGCAGGTTGGCGGACTCACAGGTTCACATTTGCACTCGTGCTTTTATATCGTGACTGTGACCGACCGCTTCCCCATTCCATACCTAGCCACTTTTTCGATCGTGGATTCCCGGGCAGACGGGCTCTAGATTGTACTTTCATTGTTTAGTGACCTGCAAACAACACCCTGACTAACGTGATATACAAATTTACTGCCAGAATCCCACATCATACCCTCTTCCATGTTATACAGTTTGCACTCAAAATTCCTGAGACCTACAATTTGACCATCGGGTCCTCACGTATCCTGGGGAACTATTGTCACCCCATTTTTAAGCCCGTCCATTCGCTTTCCATACTTGGCCATTTCTTCGAATCTCTTTCGCAGATCGTCGGGTTGGCGGGTTCACGAAATATCCAATTCATAATCGATGTTTCTTGTGCCCGCCACCTTCACACTTCTTTCCAAGTATGCAATAACTAAATTTTAATGATAACAACTCACCATGCCTCGAGGAGACATTCATACTAACTGTCCCTACACAACTTGTCTAGAAACATGCAGAAAATATCCTGCCAGGTAATGGGATATCTATTACAAATATCAATATATTACCGAAAACGAATCCCACCGACCGTTTCCCTATTCCATACTTACCTAATTTTTTGCTTGTGGATTCTCGAACAAGTGGGCTCAAGATTTCCCTTGCATTGTTCCGCGACCTGCAAACAACACTCAGAATTCCACGATATACATGCAAAAAATAACTTGCCAGGTAATGGGATATCTATTACAAATTTCAATATATTAGCAAAAACGAGTCTGACCGACTGTTTCCCTATTCCATACTTAGCCACTTTTTCAATTGTCGGTTCCTGGACAGGTGGGCTCAATATTTCCCTTCCATTGTTCCGCGACCTGCAAACAACACCCAGAATTACGCAAATATACAAACCGGTCGCTAGACAACCCCATCATGCCCTCTTTTGTTTTACGTGTTTTGCAGTCAAAATCTCTGAGACATACAATTTGACCGTCGGGCCCTCACCTCTCTTGAGAATCCCCTGTAATCCTATTTTGAAACCCGCCCGACTGCTTTTCATACTTGGCCATTCCTTACTTGCTCTTCCCTGTCCTCATCACCTTCGCACTTGTTTATAATAAAAAATTGTTTATAAAAACATTATTGTTATATATATATATAAAGACATATAATTTGACTGTCAGGAGCTCACCTCTCCTCTGTATCCCTTGCAACCTTGCTTTCAAGCCTGTACGACCGCTTTAATGCAATTAGTAATTAATACACAATTAGTAAGCTTTAATGCTAAACCAAGATTTGAGGAGATCTCCCATTAATACGCATTAAACAAAGATTTGTGGAGGGTTGTATTATCCCTTCTGAGTGTTAATTTCAAACATCATCGAATGTCATTCACACATCGTCGGGTATGCCCGTTCACGAAACCTCCAATACTTAATTCTGAAAACGAGTCCGACCGACCATTTCCCTATTCCATACTAAGCCACTTTCCCAGAATTCTGCAAATATACAAACCGACAGCTGGACTATCCCATCATGCCCTCTTTTGTTTTACGCATTTTGCAGTCAAAATTTCTGAGACATACAATTTGACCATCGGACACTCACCTCTCCTGAGTATCCTTTGTAACCCTATTTTGAAGCCCGTCCGACTGCTTTTCATACTTGGACATTCCTTACTTTCTCTTCCCCATCCCCGTCACCTCCACACTTGTTTATAATAAAAAATTGTTTATAAAAACACACACACACACACACACATATATATATATATTATAAAGACATATAATTTGACCGTCTGGTGCTTACCTCTCCTCGGTATCCCTTGCAACCCTACTTTCAAGCCCATCCAATCGCTTTTCATACTTATATATATATATATATATATATATATATAAGGTCTTATTTCTAAATATGCAATTAGTAAGATTTAATGCTAACATCTCATCATGAAGGAACCGTAAAAATTGTCATTGATGAGCGAAAGGCTCGAGGAGATCTCCCATTAATACACATTAAACCAAGATTTGTGGAGGGTTATATTATCCCTTCCGAGTGTTAATTTCAAACATCATGGATTGTCATTCGCACGTCGTCAGGTTGGCACGTTCACGAAACCTCCAATCCTTAATTGCTCTCTGTTGTACCCGCTACCTTCGCACTTCTAAGTATGCAATAAGTAAGTTTTACTGCTAACAACTCATCATGCATCACCCATAGAGATTGACATTAATGAGTGAAAGGCTCGAGGAGATTTCCCATTCACATGCATTGAACCAACATTTGCGGAGGGTTATAGTATTCCCTCCAACTGTTCATTTCAAGCATCGTGTAGAGAAAACATACGTTCTCATAAACTTATGGCACCAGCTCGACAACAGTTTTGTGGATATACAGTGAACATCTTTGGGCGTGAGGACTAGAACTTACAATGGTCCAGGGCATATTCTTACTACCCATCCCCTTCCGCCAGAATGAAATAATTTGGACCTCTGGAATTGCTTGTGCAGGTTGTGTCTCTGAAGTTTTTTACTGTAAGGAGCTGGTCTCTTGGTGCACCGATAAATATATTTCAGGCCAAAGAATTATTCCATTGCGGGATCACTCTCATGTTTCTTTGTCACCTCAGGTCTTCTGCCAGATGTTAAGATTGTCGGAGCCAACATTGACGTTCAAAGGAGAAGACTCCAAGCAGTTCCTAAGAAAGAATAATAATGGGTTGGACCTCTTGCCTGAGTTCTTGGAAGACCCGATGGCAGTTCCTAAAGATATCACAAGCTTGCAGGTTAGTTCATTTAGAAATCCATTCCGGGAAATTGCTTGGTTGTTTATAAGAATAACAGGACATGAATCCACAACAACTATTTCTCGCATGGTTCTTTATATTTTGTATTTCACAGTCAAAGAACAAGCCATTTTTTATTGGGGGAAGATAATTTCCCTTGAAATTTGTTCCCAATTGTCAAGCTTCAAAAAGGAGAAGAAATTTTATCTGTCATCCTACTTGGTTTTCATGATAGTGCATTGTTGTTCGTTTCCAAAACTATCTCTGTCCAAGAAGGTAAACTGGGAATTCGACCCAGTAACCTTTTGGTACCAGGCCTTGTGGAGGCACAAGGCCTCCCAGTGTATTTATGAGGTTTTTAATGACTTTTTCTATGTTTTCAAAGTTTTATTATTAGGAAAGGATGCTCCCCGCATGTCTGACTAGGCAACCAAGTTTTTGGACAGGAAGGGGGCATTTGAACAAATGGAGAATTGCAGTGTGATAAGGATTTTTGGATCCAAGGAAAATCTTTCTCTCCTTCCATGTCACATTACAGACATAATGTTTGTTACAAAAATAGCAAGGCAATACAACTACTGGTTTCATCTATTCCATGAGAAGAGAAAAAAACAGTTCATTCCTCTGCCTTGGAAAGTTGGGGACTTTGTGTTGAGGAACGTCAAAAAAATTCAGAGCCCATTTCAACAAATTGAACCTAAGATATGTTGAAAGGCTAAGAGGGTTCGACCCTAATGGAATTTTTTTAGAACATTTACTTGCAGTTGACCTCAACAATTCTTATTTCTAGAGACACCTGAGCGAAAATAGAGACACTAACAACAACACTCATGCTTATGATGTCGATGACCTAGACACATTGCAAAGCACCATTGAATTGTACAAGAAACAAGGGAAAGACCTCGGTTAGAAGAGTGTTCAATCCCTGAATACCACTCCCAAAAGTATGACATCCCATAGCATCGCTCCAACGACCCACCCCAGTAAGAAAGCAACCCAAAATTCTTCAAACGGAGGAGGAGATAACAACCCTACTTGCGCTAAAATTGATATTTCTCACAAGCTTCCCGTGAAGAAGAAGAGAAAAAAAATTGTGGGGCAGGTGAAAGAGCCTGAAATTGAGAGTGAGAACATGGAACTTGAGATTGATCTGGATAGCAATTTCTGCAACCTTGATCAATATGAAGACGCGATCCAGCATAGTCGCCCAATGGAAATAGCTGAGACCAATTTTTTTACGAAGATGAATCCTTCGTATTCCAGAGCGTTATTTTTTACAGCGAGTCTAAAAATTTAATTATTTAAAAGAGAGATGTAAAAAATAAGAAAGGGAAATCTTGTTCAGAGATTAACCTTGGCAACATGTGGCCGTCCCAAATCTTTGGACTTCACCGAGCAACTAGAGATGCTCTTGATGATTCCATTGGAGGCATTGAGGCCGAGAATGCCAGACTGAAGAACCGATTCAAGGAATTGGAGGAAGCTTTGATTTCTATGCCATTGTTTGCCAGTCCTTTAGCAATAGCCATGCTTGCCACCCCTGAAGCCAAGTTAAAAGGATCCTCCAGCCTCCTCACTTCGTGTAGAGGATATGTGGAGAAGAATATCAAGAAAAGAATAGAACTGATTATTTAGGCCTAGGAAACATCACAAAGTATGGCTCCCCTTAGAATGAGGGCACATGCATTGCACGAACATTTACAGGCGGATTTAAAAAATGAAGAACATTTCTATTTAGAGTCGGTCATCCCTTTTGTCACCCATGTCAACAACATGACATAAATGAAGAAGACAAGAAGATATCCCCTCCAAAAACCAGATCACTCAATTAAATGCATGCTGGAAAGAGAAAGTGAAGAACCTGCATCTCATTGTCCAATCATGTGAACAAGCCATATCAAAGAAAGAAAAATTATTCAAAAAGCTGACAGAAATAAACTTAGCTAGAAGGACCAACGAGGTCCAAGACCCCAACTTAATCATCAACTCCTTGCCCTTAACTAAGAAAGCCTTCGATAAACAAGTTGATATTTTTAAGGGGTTGTCTTTAGAAAAGTTTTACAACATCCTTGGATATGGTGAAGATGACGTGGACAACTGGATAGTCGACTATTTGGTACAAAATGAAGAAATTGATTAGGCTCTGCTTAATCTTTCTAYCGATCTAAGGCAATTAGCAAATGAACTTTCCAACATAAGAATCTGGAATGAGATCAACGTGGCCCCCTTGAGAAGCTACATTGAAGAATGGGTCCAAAGGGAAATGGAGCAGGTCGTCGACGAAAGGCAAYAGGCAGTTGGCACGATTCCAGTAGTCGTCGACGACAACAATAAAAAGGCATCAGCAAGAAAGTAGCAAAAGGGGTGATATGTACCATCATTGTAAGTCTATAATGATCACATCCTGCTTTGTTTATCAATCCAGTTATTGCACCTTTTTAAATAGAAATGTCTAGCTAAAGACTAATACCTTCCAATTTCTTCTTTTCAGGTATTTGTCTCTGTTAGCACTAGAAGTCACCTTCATATTGCAGAGAAGGTAAGCCTAGTACCCATCAAAGTTTTATATGTCACAGGTTGGTTTTAAATAGGTCAAATGGGTGCAGACTCAAGATGATATCGTTTTAACTCAGAAAATTGGACTGGTGTGCACATGCAGGGAGGTATTGATTAACTTCAGTCAGTAAGTTGGAGTAAGGGTGAATAGAGGGAAGACTTTGGTGAGGAGAGTGTAGAGGTCTAACGTAGACATTAGGTCTTCCAGCAGCCTAAGGAGGAAAAAGATTCAAATACAAAATCCTCTTGGATTCAAAACTTGAAGAAACTGAAGAACGTAAATAACAACACTGCAATCAGACATACATTACAATACAGTCAAAACAATCCATGTGAATCCTTCAGTCATGGACACTTCAGTATTAGAGGCAAATAGGATGAAAAAGAAGTTGACTTTCATTAAACAAGAAGTCTCAGATCAAAATGCATAACCAGAGAACCATAAGCTTCATCAAAAGTTTACAATACGAGAGCACTGTTCAACCATTGACCTTAACAAAATATCAAAACTGCCTATATATACTAAAAATGTTGCAACCACCAGGAATGTGATCGGACCCCTGGCATTCAAAGTTTTTAGTCGGTGCCTACTCTGTCAGACTGTGCATGCCTTCTCATGTTAGATGCGAGCTAGGCGTAGTTATGTGTTTTACAAGAAAATTTGTCCATAATGGAAGCTTTGGATTGACAATCTGCCTTTATGGCCGCTCTCTGCATGTTTTCCATTTATGGGGTGATACGAGGTCTCAACTGTCGCCCCCATATTCAATAACTTCCTTCATCGGGATCAGGATGAGGCCTGACACCCATGAATGCTTCAGACGATGCCCACGACTTATGAGAATCAATCCTGGCACCTCGAGGCTTTGCAGATATTCTTTTGTGACCAATACGAGTGTTGCAGGTGGCAGGTGATAGCGTATGCGCTTTAGACTTTGTCAGCCCATAAAGCAAATTTAAGCTTTGAGTCCCATGCCTTCTTGTTGTCCTCTAACAGTATTTTGATGATCTTAACAAGGCTCATGTTAGAAGACTCTGTCGGTCCATTCCCTTGGGGATAGTAAGGAGTAGAGTGAATCAATGTGATTCCAAACTGTTCACAAAACTTAATCAATGGTTCAACCTTGAAAGCTGCAACATTATCAGTGACAATTTTGTTTGGACAACCAAATCTTGCCATAATATCCTCGATAAAACTAATGATTACTTTGTGGGAAGCATTTCTTGTGGGGATGGCCTCTATCCACTTAGTAAAGTAGTTAGTGGTAGTCAAGATCCACCTATGTTGACCACTTGAAACATGATGAATTTCCCCAATAAAATCTAGGCCCCACTGTTGAAAGGGCCCTGAAGCTACCACAGGATTTAGTGGCAAAGACTTGAGCTGCTTCTTTCCAGAGAATTTCTGACACTTAATACAAGCCATGATCTTTGCACAGACATTAGTAAAGAGGCTAGGCCAAAAATACCTAGCCCTGAGAATTTTATAGGTTGTGGTTCTCCAGAAGTGATGCCCCCCACATAAACTATCATGAAAATCATATATAATATTTTGGGCTTCATGTGGGTCTAGGCATCTCAACAACAATCCTAAAGGGTCTTTCCAATATAAGACCTGAACAATCAGACAATATTTAATTGATTTGAGCTTCAAAGCTCTTACCTTTCTCTTTTCCATGCCATCAGGAGGCTGTAACTTCTGTAGGAAAAATATAATGTCTTTGTACCAAGTGCATCCTGCCAATGGGGGTGTGAATTTAGGATCTTCATCAGACAAATTAGCTTGTTGATTCTCTGAACAACTGTTGATGAAATTGACCCCCGAGGATTTATAGTTAGATTCAGCTAGCAACCTAGCTAAACCTTGACCTTTAACCAATTTGGTAGGCTTTACTTCAAGATCAAATTCAAGGATTTTGGCAATCCACTTGCTCCTTCTTCCGTCTATGTCAGGATGAATGAGGATCTCCTTCACAGAGTCTGAAGGGACATATGCAATGACTTTTGAATGTAGCACATAAACTTTGAAATATTTGAGAGCTTTAACCAAAGCATAGGCCTGCTTTTCCATGATTTCATACTTTATTTCATCATCTCTCAGTGCCTTACTGAAAAAGGAAATGGTTTTCTCTAACCCTTCGGCATTTTTCTGCAACAAAACTATTGCTACTATGTCAAATGTGTTGAAATTACTAAGACAACTGAGAGGGGGGGGTGAATCAGTTGTAATTGAGCTTAAACAATTTTAAGTCTATTAAAACATTATTAATCTTTCTTCAAGTGATCATCAACAATATACAACATAGGACAATAAAAGTAAAGAGCATCAGTCACACATAAGGTATACACAGAGACAGATTTTCACGAGGAAACCCATAAAGGGAGAAAACCTCTTCTTCTTCAAAATGATAGGCAGTCTTTTAAGTTATGTACATCATCTATAATTGAGCATCAACTCAATGTGAGGCTGATACCTCTTTTTTACAAGCTGCAACTTGTTTGAGAGCACCAACTCTCTGGTTTCTCTAGCACCCACTAGAAGGAAGCACCAACTCCCTTAATGTTCCAGCACCAACTGGATGGAAGCACCAACTTTCAGTTACACAGGCTCCAACCTGTATAACAGAGAACACTTGTTCTCCCTTGCACCACCCTACCACCCTTGTTTCTCTGGCTGCAACCAGATAGAAGCTACAACTTCCTGTGTTCAATCTCTCACTTGAACCCCTGAGGACAACAGTCCTCCCGAGCACCTCCCAACCTCCCTAAACTATTAATCAATAAATAAACAGTCAACTACGCAGATAAATCAATTCTTACCAATCTTTCTTTGTTCTGTAAATCTGGTATTCTTCTAACTGTTCTGCAATTCTTCTCTTCCTCTGTCTGTTCAGCAGGTCTGCTCTGCATCAACTTGTTCTGTCATTATGCTCTGCTTCAAGTTTTCTTCATCATCTGTTCATCTCACACTGTGCATATTCTCAATAACACACAACACATTCTATGATTTTCCCTTTCATACAGTTTCGTTCATTTTTCATCCAGAACAACCAACCTCACATTGTCTGTCTCATTTTCTTTTATACACACACACGGCGGTTCAACTTCCCATCTCCTTAGGCAAAAGGAAGACAACTGTCTGAGCAACTGAAACGCCAACTGATCGGAAATCATGAGTCTGTTTCACTAACAGATTCGTAACTGAGGAGTTAACTGTGAGAGAGAACAGTAACCCTCTGATCAACACTTGATCTGACGGTTCAGATCATTTCACGATTTTGCATTTCTTGTTGCATTGTTTTCTTGTCTCTCCATGTCGCGATTCGTGAAACTCTGATATGGAGTTGGATCAACGGTCCAGATCTGATCTTGATTCAACGGTTGCGATTGAATCGCGATTTCGCATATCACGATTTCGACATTCTTGTTGCCTTGTTTTCTTGCCTCTCCATGTCGCGATTCGCGAAACTCCAATATGGAGTTAGATCAACGGTCCAGATCTGAGCTTGATCTGACGGTTGAAATTACGTCGCAATTTCGCATATCGCGAAATTGGGATTCCTGTGGTTAATAATCTTTGACATGTCCAACACTCGATCCGCTAAATTCCGACATGGACTGTAATCAACAGTCCTGGTTCAACCTTGATATGACGTCTCAGATTAAGTCACGATTTTGCATATTGCGATATCGGGATTCCTGATGTTAATGTTCTTTGACATCTCCAACACTCAATCCTCGAAACACTGAAATGGACTGGAATCAATGGTCCAGATTCAACCTTAATCTGATGGCTCAGATTAAATCAGGATTTCGCATATCGCGATTTCGAGATTCTTGTGGTTGATATTACTTGACATCTCCAACTCTCGATCCCCAAAACTCCGACATGGACTGGAATCAACGGTCCATATGCAACCTTAATCTGACGGCTCATATTAAATCGCAATTTCGCATATCGCGATTTCGAGATTCCTGTGGTTGATTTTACTTGACATCTCCAACTCTCGATCCCCGAAATTCCGACATGAACTGGAATCAACGGTCCAAATTCAACCTTAATCTGACGGATCAGATTAAATCGCAATTTCGTATATCGCGATTTTGAGAGGTTAGGGAACCCTGTTCCTATTGACTCTCCAGTCAGCGAAATTACGATCTATCCCCACGTGTCCTGCCTGATGATGGACGATCCTCCTTCTTTCGGGATTTTGTGAGCCCCGCTACTCCTTGCACTTTAAAGAATGTGCAGGTTCTCCTTGATCCAATGATGGTCGGGTCCTACGCTTGGATCTAATGTCTGAGATCTGTCCTCCTCTTCAGTGCTCTTCTTGTCTACATTTAGATCTGATGGCCCTCGTACTTTATTGGAATATGCTTAGTCTTGGAATGAAGAATAGGATTCCTCGAGACACTAATGGCACTGGTGTTATCACAATGAATTGGAATAGGATCAGTGTAAGTTACCTTCAGATCTGCAAGAGTTTGTATCATCCATAAAATTTGTGTGCAGCAAGTAGCAGCAGCAATGTATTCTGCCTTTGTAGTGGATAATGAAATGGATCCTTGCTTTTTACTAAGCCATGCAACTAATGAGTCACCCAAAAAGAATGCCCCTCCTCTGGTGCTTTTTCTCTCATCAACACAGTTTGCCCAATCTGGATCTGAATAAGCAGTTAACTGGAAATTCTGATTTCTAGGATACCACAGACCATAAGTCATTGTTCCCTTCAAGTATTTAAATATCCTTTTGACAACTACCAAATGACTTTGTTTAGGAGCAAACTGAAAACGACCTACCATTCCAACAACTTGCATTATATCAGGACAGGATGTTGTGATGTACAGAAGACTGCCTATCATAGAGCGATATGTCCTTTGATCAACATCAGGTGAGATATCATCTTTACTCAGCTTGCAACCAACC